>RJWJ010003328.1:0-87737 GCA_004363605.1 Indri indri
AAAAAAAAAAAAAAAAAAAAAAAAAAAGGAGAAAAACTTGCTAAAGAGAGTTTAGGATAAGAATAGATATAACAGAACTTAAAGAAATGAAAGAGTCATTTAGGGTATTCCAAAATACAGCAGAAAGCTTTAACAACAGGCTAGACCAAGCAGAAGAAAGAATTTCAGAGCTTGAAGACAAGGCTTTTGAACTAACCCAGTCAGTCAAAGGTGCAAAATAAAGAAGAATGAATGATCCCACAGAGAAATGTGGGACTATGTGAAATAAGCCAATACAAGAATTTTAAGTAACCCTGAAGGAGAAGAAGAAAAAGTAAAAAGTAAAAGCAAAACCTATTTGAAGGAATTATTGAGGAAAACTTCCCTGGTATCACTAGAGATTCAGATATCCAGATACAAAATGGTCATCAAACACTGAAAAGATTCATGGCACATAAGACATCTCCAAGTCTTATTTGGACATAACAATCCTAAATACATATGCATATAGTCATCAACCTGGCCAAAGTCAAAGTGAAGGAGAAAATTCTACAAGCTCCAAGATGAAAGCAACAGCTAACCTACAAAGGAAAGCCCATGATGCTAACAGCAGACATCTCAGAGGAGATCTTACAAGCCGGAAGGGATTAGGAAACCATTTTTTTAGTCTTCCTAAATGGAACAATGGTCAACAAAGAATTTTGTATCCTGCAAAACTAAGTTTCATAAATGATGGAGAAACAAAGACTTTCCCAGACAAGCAAACATGAAGAGAATTTATTACTACTAGACTTGTTCTATAGGAAATACTTGAAAATACACTATATATGGAACAGAACAATAGATACCCACAAGCATAAAAACACCAAAAAGTTAAAGTTCACGGCTCCTACAAAACAGTAGTACAATAGTGAAAACAAAACAACAAGGTATCATTCAACATGATGAATAGAACAGTATCCCAAATTCAATACTAACACCAAATGTGAATGGTCTTAATGCTCCACTTAAAGGATATAGACTGGCTGAATGGATGAAGAAACACAACCCAACTCTATGCTGTCTTCAAGAAACACATGTATCTCACAGGACTCCCATAGACTCAAGGCAAAGGGATGGAAAAAAATATTCCATGCAAATGGAAATGAAAAGTGAGCAGGTGTAGCCATTCTCATATCAAGGAGACTTTAAATCAACAGTGGTAAAAAAGACAAAGATGGTCATTATATAATGATAAACGGAGCAATTCAGCAGGAAGACATAACAATCCTAAATACATATGCACCTAACACAGGAGCTCCCAGATTCATAAAACAAATTCTACTAAATCTAATCAAAGAAATAAATGGTGAGATCATAATTGCCAGGGACTTCAACACACCACTGACAGAACTGGACAAATCTTTGAATCAGAAAATCAACAAAGAAACATGAGACTTAAATGGGACTCTGGAACAAATGGAACTAACAGACATTTACAGAACACTCTATCCCAAAACTACAGAATATACATTCTTCTCATCAGCACAGGGGACATTTTTTAATATTGATCATATCTTAGGCTACAAAATATGTCTCAGCAAATTCAGAAAAACCAAGATCATACCATGTAGTCTTCTCAGACTACAGTGGAATGAAACTAGTAATCAATTCCAAGAGAAACTCTCAAATCTATACAAAGTCATGTAAATTAAACAATCTGCTGCTGAACAATCCTTGGATTCATGATGACATTGAGATGAAAATCAAAAGATTCATTATACTGAATGACAAAGGGGACACAGCTTTCAAAATCCATGGGATACAGGAAAAGCCATGCTAAGGGGACAATTCATAGCCTTAAATGCTCACATCAAAAACACAGAAAGATCACAAATTAACAACCTGATGTCACACCTCAAGGAACTAGAAAAAGAACAAATCAAACCCAAAGCCAGAAGAAGAAAACAAATTACAAAGCTCAGAGTAGAAATAAATGAAATGAAAATCAAAAAACAATGCAGAGGATCAATGAAACAAGTTGGTTCTCTGAAAAAATAAGCAAAGTTGATAGACCACTAGCAAGTTTAACCAGAAACAGAAGAGACAGGACTCAAATAAGCTCAAACAGAAATGAAAAAGGAGACATTAAAACTGATACCACAGAAATACAAAATGTCATCCATGAATACTACAAAAGTCTCTATGCACACAAACTAGAAAACCTAGAGAAATGGATAAATTTTTGGAAACACAAAACCTCCCAAGCCTGAATCAGGAAGAAATAGAAATCTGGAATAGACCAATAATGAGCAGCAATATTGGGGGAGAAATAAAGAATCTCTCAGCAATAACAACAAAAGCCCCAGAGCAGATGAATTCACAGACCAAGTCTATTAGACCTACAAAGAAGAACTGGTACTCATCCTACAGAAATTATTCAATAACATCAAGAAGGAGGGAATCCTCCCTAACTCATTCTGTGAAGCCAGTATCACCCTGATACCAAAGCCAGAAAAGGACACAACAAAAAAAGAAAACTACAGACCAATATCCCTCATGAACATATATGCAAAAATCCTCAAGAAAACACTAGCAAACAAAATTCAACGGCACATCAAAAAGATAATCCACATGATCAAGTAGGTTTCATCCCATGGATGCAAGACTGGTTCAACATACACAAATCAACAAATGTGATTCACCACACACACAGAAGAAAAAACAAAGAATGTATGATCATCTCAGTACATACAGAAAAAGCATTCAAGAAAATCCAGCACCCTTTCATGATAAAAACCCTCAACAAACTAGGCATAGAAAGAATATACCTCAAAATCATAAAAGCCATATATGACAAATTCGTAGCCAACATCATACTGAATTGGGAAAAGTTGAAAGATTCCTCCTAAGAACTGGAACAATAAAAGGGTGCCCATTGTCACCACTTCCATTCAACACAGTGCTGGAAGTCCTAGCCAGAGTAATTAGGCAAAAGAAAGAAATAAAGGGCATCTAAATTGGAAAAGAGGAGGTCAAACTATCACTGTTCACTGATGACATGATCTTGTATCTAGAAAACCCTAAAGACTCCACCAAAAGTCTCCTTGAATTGAAAAATAAATTCAGCAAAGTCTTAGGTTACAAAAGCAATGTACACAAATCAGTAGCATTTCTATAATATCAAAATCAGTCAAGCTGAGAGTCAAATCAAGGACTCAAGACCATTATAATAGCTATGAAGAAAATAAAACCCTTTGGAATATACTTGGTGAAGGAGGTGAATGATTTCTACAAGGAGAACTGCAAAACACTGATAAAAGAAACTGTAAATGACACAAACAAATGGGAAAACATCCCCTGCTCATGGATTGGTAGAATCAATATCATTAAAATGTCCATACTGCCCAAAATTATTTATAGATTAAATGCAATTCCCATCAAAATACCAATGTCATATTTCATAGATGTAGAAAAAATAATCCTAAACTTCATTTGGAACCCAAAAAGAGCCTGAATGGCCAAGGTGATCTCAAGTAAAACGAACAAATCTGGAGGCAGTACATTATCTAACTTCGAATTATACCACAAGACTATGGTAACCATAACAGCATGGTACTGGTATCAAAGTAGAGACATAGACCAATGGAACAGAATGGAGAACCCAGAACTAAAACTATATAGCTATGATCAACTGATGTTTGACAAAGCAGAGAAAAACATACACTGGCAAAAATATGCCCTATTCAATGAATAGCGCTGGGAAAATTGGATAGCCACATCCAGAAGAATGAAAGAGTACCCCTATGTTTTGTCATACACAAAAATTAATTCAAGGTGGATTAAAGACTTAAATGTAAGGCATAAAACCATTAAAATTCTAGAAGAAAAGGTAGAAAAAAGTGTTCTAGACATAGGCTTAGACAAAGCATTTATGACTAAGACCCCAAATGCAAATACAGCAACAACAAAAATAAATCATTGTGACTTAATTAAATTAAAAAGCTTCTGCATAGCAAAGGAAGTAACAGAGTAAATAGACAACCTATGGAATGGGAGAAAATATTTGCAAACTATTCATCCTACAAAGGACTTATATTCAGAATCTACAAAGAACTCAAACATATCAGAAGGAAAAACAAACAAACAACTCCATCAAAAAGTGGTCAAAAGGCAGGAAGAGAAGTTTTTCAAAAGAAGATAGACAAATAGCCAAGAAACACATGAAAAATGTTCAACATCACTAATCATCAGGGACATGCAAGTTATAACCACAATGAGATACCACCTTATTCCTGTCAGAATTGCCCTAAAAAGTCAAAAAACAAAAGATGCTGGCATAGATGCAGAGAAAAAGAAATGCTTATACACCGTTGTTGGGACTGCAAATTAGTACAGCCTCTATGGAAAACAAAGTGGAGATTCCTCAAAGAAATACAAGTAGACCTACTATTTGATCTAGCAATCCCACTACTGGGTAACTACCTAAAAAGTCATTTTATCAAAAAGACACATTTGAATGCTTATTGCAGCATAATTCACAATTGTAAAGATACAGAATCAACCTAAGTGCCCATCAATACATGAGTGAATAAAGAAAATGTGGTGAGTGTGTGTATATATATATATGTATACACCATGAAGTACTACTCAGTCACAGAAAGGAATGAAATAATGTTTTTTGCAGCAACTTGGATGGAACCAGAGATCGTTATCCTAAGTGAAATATCTCAGGAATGGAAAACAAACACCACATGTTCTCACTAACCATTGGGAGCTAAACGATGGTTACACATGAGGACAAAGAGATGTCAAGGTCATTGGAAACAAGTAAGGAGGAAGGGGGTCGAGTAATAAAAACTTACCTGTTGGGTACAATGAACAGTATTCTGGTAACGGGCAACACTAAAAGTCCTAACTTGAGCATTATATCATGTACCCTTACAACAAAAACATTTGTACTCCCTTAATATTTTGAAAAAAAAAATTTACAATATTTTTTAAAAAGAGTGATGGCATTTCTCCAGATTGTGGAAGGGGGAGTGTGTCAAACTTGATAATTGGTTATATTAATTGTAATCAGAATGGGGAAAACAGACAAGTGGGTTTTTTGTCGTGCTCTCTCCAAGACTATACATTTTACCCATGACTTCAATGTAATAACATGAATTTTTTTCATTATTTTTCAATTCACAAAACATGGAGAGAGATTTCTTGAAAACATTTACTGTAGTCAATGGCAAAAACAGAAAATCTAAGAATGTGTGCAGTTTGTTTCTTTCAAAACTCACCATTGATAACAATTTACAGAATTAAAAAACCACTATCGACTAACAATCACTTCTATGGAAGAGAGATTCCTTCTATGGAGGAAAGAGGAAATAAGAGTTTTCTAAGAGAAGCATGGCAGATTATTAAATCCACATCGTGTATTATTCCTCAGTGAGAATCACTTTTCAGAAGTCCTGCGTGTAATCGTCCCTTGAAATATAGCTTCACTACATGCCTCAAAGTCATTGGCAGTTCTCCAAAGAGAGCAAGCAGGACTTCAAATATTATTTCAGAACACTGACGGAAAGGGGGAGAAGTGAGATTGATTTCATTTTAAATGACTGGAGCCAGGCTCTGCAAGGACCAGTCTTTTTTGCCTTATTCCTGTGGCTTTTGTTTGCCAATTAGGGAGTATAACCTGGATTCAAAAGTTGGGCTAAACCAAGAGCTCAGTGGAACAAAGAGCCATGCTCCTTCAACAGCTGTCCCCGTGTGTCAGACAGAGTAACAGATGGGAGCAGCTGTGCTGGCCACATGTGCCTTGGTGAGAAAGGCAGCTCACATCAGTGACTCCTTGTGATTTCAGAAAAGCAACTTGATCCTCTTATGGAAAGTGATGGCATTTGTCATTTGTGGCTGTGTAATAAGGGTCAGGGGTGTCTGAGGAGACATCCCCGTCCTCAAACTCAGTCCTTCAATGAGGGCTGAGTGACCCTGACAAAAGCCAAAACCAAATTCCTGAGCCAGGGGAGGAAGCACTTCCCATGTGACAGGTGCTCAGTGTCAGTCTTGTGAGCTTTTGCTTTTGAGTGCCTGGAAAATGAGAGGGAAATGGAGGAACTCATGTGCTCTGCCCAGTTTCCCTAGGAAACCATACACGCAGGAAAGGAGAACTAGGAGCTGGGTGACCATCAGCCTTATGGTGTTTGCAGAAAGGAAATCTTTTCAGAGCATGCAGGGAGGCCCTGTGTGATGAGCAGAAAGCGGTAAGGTGGGGATGCTGTGAGGCGGAAGGAGGCAAGCTTCAAGCCCCCAGTGGCCCAGGCCACCAAGAGAAAGTGTTCATGATAAAATGCTTTCATCCCAACCAGTGTCCCTGGTGATTCAGGGGCTCTTCTTCTTCGTTAACATCATGGAAGGCATCTAATACGGCCTTAGATGAAACTATATCCCCTGCTCATATTAAGTCACTTAATATCATTGGCTCAATAGTAAGCCAAGTTAATTGACACACTGGCTAGGTTTACCTCATCCAGACATAAAGAGACCGCTATGATAAAGCCCTGGCATAGGACACTAAGGACTATTTCTGTTATTTCTCTGTGTGTTTGTTTTTATTGGCTTTTTTTTTTTGATAGGCAATATGTTCACATGTTTCAATAACCAGAACATATTAACAGGCATACCGTCCAGATTCCCTCCCATTCCCTCCGCTCTGGGCAGCCACTTGCTGGTACCTGTCCTTTCAAAGTTTCATTGTGTATATACACACACATAAAAGTATAGATCATTGTCTCTCCTTTTATTTATTCTATGGTAACAAGTTATGGGGGGGCTTCATTCTTTTTTTTTTTTTTTGTAGTTTTATAATTTTCCATTGCATGGGTATGTAAGAATTAATTTAACTAGTGTCAAACTAGTTGATGGGCATTAAATTTTTTCTAGTCCTTTGTGATTACCAACAATGTAGCCAGGAATAATACTACACATAAGTCGTTTCATCCATATGCAAGTTTTCTATAGGATAAATTTCTAACAGTGGAATTATAGGGCCAAATGGTTTGTGGATTTTAGAGAGACAACCACATTTTTCTGGATGCTCGCAAACAATCTATGAGAATTTTCCACATTCTTATAATGTATATTCATACCTTGGGTTTTGCCAGTCTGACAGGTGTTAATAAAAACCAGTAACTCAGTGTAGTTTTAATTTTTATTTTTCTTATTATGAGTGAGGTTGAACATCTTTTTCGATGTGTAAGAGTATCCGTATTTCCTTTTCTAAACTTTTCATATCCTTTGCCCATTTTTCTGTGGGTTTGTTGGTCTTTCCTTATGAATTCCTGCTGTTGAGCCCATCTAGTGATTTTTTAAAAAATAATTTGGTTATTGTATTTTCCAGTTTTAAAATTTTTACTTGGTTCTTCCTTACATTTTCTATCTCTTTGCTGTGACTTTCTATTTTGTCATTTTTAAGCATTTATAATTGCTTTAAAATTAGAGCATTTTGTATAACAAATGCTTTATAATTCTCACCAGATAATTTCAACATCTGCCATCTCAGTGCTTAAGATTATCTTTTCTCTTTCAAGTTGAGATTTTTATGGTTCTCAGTGTGATGAGATTTTGGATTGCATCCTAGACATTTTGAGTATATTATATTATTCTGGTTCCTATTTAAATCTTTGATTTTAGCAGGCAGTTGACCTGGTAAGTTCAGAATGCATGTTCTGGTCCACTTTGTGGGCTGTGGCTTAAATTTCCATTTTGTTTTCAAAGCCTTTGCTGTCCTATTCTGGTCTGCCCCACTTGGGTGCTTTCCTGAGCCCTGCCTAATCTGAAACCCAGGCGGTGTTTCAGACAAGTGTTTAGTTTTTCTGACCCTTTAAACCTTTTTCTGTGTTGTTTCCTGTCTGTTTTGTGCATAGGGCAGAGTTCTGCCTAGAATTTCATACACAGATTTAGAAAATCACATTTTCTAGTTCTCTGCTCTACATAATCTTCCTCCACTCTCTAGTTGGGAGAGGAAGTTGCCCTCTAGTTGTCCTCTCCTTAATGCAACAGGCAAGACGGATGAGTGGGCTCCATCCACAGCCTCCCACCAGCGGCACCTGGTGAGGGGAGAGGAATTAGGCTTTGTGTGTGTGCTGTTTGCCTGCAGTAGGGCAGACATGGTCAAAATGATTTTTGGCTAAAAAAAAAGGAGACTTTTCTTGGGATTTTTAATCTGTATCCATTTGTCTGTGTTTCTGGGTTATAAGCCTTTTCAGAGTCCAGGCTGCCATATAAAGGAGGCAAAAAATAATCAACAAAACAAAGCAAACAAGCGAACAAAACCCAGGACACTCTCTGCTGGATGGTTCCTTGAGGCTGGAGGAATTGGCCAGTCTATTTTTTTTCCCTCTACCTTCAGAGTCTTCTGTCAGTTGCTTATGAATTTTGTGCAGAGCTTTTTGTTATAATTACTGGGAGGAATAGGGTGGCACATGCGTATTCCATTTAGTCCAGAAACTAAGTTGTGGAGATCTACCCACTTTTCACAAAACTGAATCCCGGAATCTATCCCTTACCTGCCCCACCTCCCTGCTCCCTGAAAACTCCAGTAGGCCATTTCTGCATGCCTAGAGCACTCAGTTTGGATTGTGGCCAGTGATGCTTTCCTACTCTCGCCTCCCCACATGTCAGGGGCTGTAGGATCTCCTAACTCAGGCTCCACATCTCGCCTGCCAAGGTGACTTGAAGGCTTACATGGCATATAAACCATAGTTATCTAGGTAGTAACTGCTAGTCAGTCCCCACACTTACCTCCTGAGGACAAACATTAATTCTCAGAGGCAATGCCATTTAAGCCCATAGAAAGGAAATACTTTCATAACTGCCTCCTATGTGCAAAGTTTCCTCCCCTACTAAGTAGTCGAATTTCACATTATTATGCCTCTTCTAAAATCCACTTCCAAATTGTGCTCCCTGAAGCCTGCCAACCAAGGAAAGGGACCCATCCCCAAGCCAGCTGTGTCTCCAACACTTGCTTACCTGCCAAGGCTTGAAGTCTACCCCTGCAGGGCTCAATTCTGTTCTCAGTCAAAGCTTTCACATGGATCCATTCCAGTTTTTCTCTAAGTTCTTTTATACTCACAACTCTCCCTCTTTAACAAACAAAAAACAGCATGTGAACAACAGCAAGAACAAACTAATAAAAATTCCCTGCATCTTGCTACTTTCCTCTGGCTACAACCTTCTCTTCTTTTTTTCCCAGAAAAATTTCTTGAAAGAATAACCTATGAGTCCTCATATCCTCCCTCAACTTCATATCTCACCTCAGCTTTCCTTTACTCCTACCATTTTATCAAAAGTTCATCAAGGTCCTCAACAATCTGAACATTGCCAGCTGCAGTGAGAACATTCCGGTCCCCCAAACTCCTGACTCTTTCTCAAGGCTCTCCATTCTTTTGCTCTGTGACAGTCTTCTCCTTTCCCTCCCACCTCCCTAATAGTTCTTCATCTCCTTCATGGATTTCTTAGCAGCCCACCATCCCTTCAACATGAGTGATGATGATATGATGATGCCGTTGATTAATAACCAACTCCAATCTGTACTGAGTTCCTATACCAGGTTCTGGGCCAGGTAGTTGGAATGCATTATCACATTTAATTCTCTCTGAAATCCATTTTTTGGAATGTGGAAACTAAGAAATGTCAGCTTGTTTGCCCGAGTTTATGCAGTTATTCTATGGAAGACGATTTGGGTATAGGTTTACTTAAGAGGTTCATCCTTGGACTATTTCATAATTCACTTTGCATCCTCTCCTTGAATTATTTTCTCCATTTTCATGGTCTTTCATGAGTGCAAAGACCTCCTAAACCAAATTTTCTCTTGAACTTGTTAATCTGGATATTTCCTACAAGGTTCTCCAGAGAAACAGAACCAATAGAATGGATAGATGGGGAGATAGATAGATAAAAATAGATTTATTACAGGGATTGGCTCACGTGGTTATGGAGGCTGAGAAGTCCAGCAGATGATCTGCCATTTGCAAACTGGAGAACCAGGAAAGCCAATGATGTGATTCAGTTCAAACAGAAAAGCCTGAGAATTAGGGGGTTAATCATACAGGTCCCAGTCTGAGTCTAAAAGCCTGAGAACCAGGAGTGCCAATGTCTAGGTCAAGACAAGGCAGTTGTATCAGCTCAAGCAGAAAGAGGGATAGAGGGAGAGAAAGAGCGAATTTACCCTTCCTCTGCTTTTTTGTTCTAATCAGGTACTCAAGGAATTGGATGATGCCCACCCACATTAGTGAGGGTGGTTCTTCGTTATTCAGTTTTCTGACTCTAATGATGATCTCTTTTGAGACACCCTGACAGACACACCGAGAAATAATGTTTTACCAGCTATCCGGGCATCCCATAGCCCAGTCAAGTTGATGCATAAAATTAACCATACACCTAGACATATCTTTGAATTCATAATAATCCTTCCTCTATCCCATCTGATTCCCCTTCAGTATCCTAGGTCTTTATGATTGAAATAGCCAGCTTCCACCCAGTTGTACAAGAAACACACAGAACACTTTGACTCTCCCTCTCTCCTTCACCATTTAGTTGTCATAAAGCTTATTAAGTCTGCTTCCTGTTTCCAGAATCCAGCTTTTCCTCTTTATCTGAACTGATACTTTTAGGCTTATGCTCTCATATCTTTTTCTTTGGTTATGGCAATGGATTTCTACCAGTTCTCCCTACTTTTATTTTATCTTTTTTAAGTCAATAAGCTGTATTTGAAGTGTCTTCCCCATGTCCTTTCAAAAAAGAAAAAAAAAAGCCACCCAAAACATAAACATGGCAATTCTGGTTATCTATTGCTATCTAACAACCCATGAAAACTTGGATGTCTAAAAGAATTTATGATTATCCCTCGAATTCTGGGAGTTCACGGGGGATAATTCTCATTTGGGGTATTTCAGGCAGTTGCATATAGACGGTGACTAGCAATGGGAGTCATCTAAAGGCTTGACTTGGCCGGATATTCATGATGGCAATGCACATTATAGTTATGGTTGGGAGCTCAGCTGGAATGACTGACCAGAGCACTACATGTGGCATCTTCATGTGGTTTAGATTCTGACAGCATGGAAGTTTGTTTCTAAGAGGACAGGTCATATTCCGAGAGTAAGCATTCCAAGAGACCTAGGCAGAAGCTGCGAGATTTCTTAAGACCTACCCTTGGAATGTCACTTTTGTTATCTTCCCTTAGTCAAGCAGTTGCTTAGGCCAGCCCAAATTCAAGAGGAGGGATGCTGGACTCTACCTTTTAATGTGATGAGCAGTACACGTGCATAGGGAAGAAAGCCAGTGAGGTGGTTATCTTGGAGACCACCTCGATGACCATTTCATTTTCATGTTGTATAACTCTTGAATTGCTCCTCAATTACAAGAAAGTGAAGTCTAAGCTGCCTAGAATGCCATGCATACATTTTCCAGGATTTGCAACACTAACTTCTCCAACATCTTTTCCTTCTACTCCCAGCCTCCCACAATTATTGCTTATAAATCTCTCTATCCTACCTCTACCATAGACCTTAATACTTATTTTCTCCCCCATCCACCTTAAAATCCCTACTAATCCTTGGGTAGGGTGGGCCACTTTTGTGGACTCCTATTGCACCCTGGGTGCACTTAGCATAATACTTGCTATAATACCTGTGTTGATATTATCTAATCATGTTTCTCTTTCCCCTAACACCTCCAGAAAGTCGGCCTCTTGAAGGCAGGAGCCATGCTCCATACCTTTCTGCACCTTTAGTGCACCTTGGTGTGGGGCAGCACCAAGCCTGCAACCACTCCTCCTTCCCCAATCCTGCTCCAGCCCCTCTGACTCCTGGGCCAACTCTGTGACAAAGGGCACCAGCTTTTCCTGTAGGACACTCACACTGTCAAAGCCAGAGGCAGCAAGAATTGACATGAGTTTCAGTCTGTCCTCATGGGTTCCAGCTCATGCTTGTGGGCCCCAGCTTGTCCTTGCTTCCCAACTGCCTGCCTTGTGAACAACAGCCTTACAGAGATTGATAGAAAAGGTGTGTATGTATGTATATGTGTGTGTTGGTATATACGCACATATATTTTATATATATATATACAAAAATACATGTATTACCTCCCAGTGAATCTGCTTATCTGATTGAACTGTGATTGATATGGGTGATGAAGATTAATCAGGCAAAGTTTGAGACATGTCAAAAACAATGGCGAATCATCAGCTTTCCTAATAACCATTGCTGTAATAATATTCCAATCAATCATATCTCCATACTACCTCTTCACCATCCCATAGGACAGTGTGGGAGTTAATAACCTTCGGAGTCAGAGAGGCTGGGCTCACGGCTGGCTCCACCACTTTCCAGCCATGTTTGTTGGGCAAACTCCAAACCTCTGTAAAATGAAGGAACAATTGTATCTACCACATAGGTCTATGGTGGATTAAGAGATAATCCACTTGAAATTCTTAGTATATGATTACCATGTAATTGATGTTTAAACCATGTTAGCTAATAGTAACTGTATAAAATATATAACTACTGTAGATAGAACATTTGTCCCCACAATAATTTATATTCCATTGGTTTATATTTACACCCATAATTCATAAACTGCATTTATATTATTGAAGTGCAGAGATGAGAGTGCAGTGTAGGGGTAATGATTATAAATATATTGACACTGTTCCCAGTCATTTATGGATTAAAGAGTTTATAATGATAAAATGTCAGAGACATTAATAATATAGAAGATTAAAATGATAGAGTCTGCTTATGTTGATTGTGTAAACTCAGAATTATGTAACCCCTTCTTTCTTTTTGTTCTTTCAGAAATCTCCCTTTAGCTTTACAGTTTTAAATTCTTTCTGCTTTAAAAATTAATCAATCCATGTATTGAAAACTGCTTTATAAAATATAACCTTACATTTGGCTCTCCTTTCTAATTTATCTTTTTAGAGAGTCAGTTAAGACGGTGGACACAGTCATGGCATCTATTAATAGCACCAGTTTAAATACTGATTCATCTAGAAGGCTTCCGAGGTCCTACTAAAATCTTTTTTTTTTTTTAGCAAATTGTTTTTTTTAATTTCAGAATATTATGGGGGTACAAACACTTTGGTTACATATATTGCCTTTGCACCACCCAAGTCAGAGCTACAAGCGTGCCCATCCCTCAGAAAGTGCACACTGCACCCTATAATAAAATGTGGTGTATGTATCCCATGGAGTACTACTCAGCCATAAAATCTTAACAAAATGAGGAAATGAACACCTATTTTAGAAGTCCCTTTGGCTCTTAGGAACTGAGCTTGCAGGAATATGCAAAACAGAGGGTGAGAGAATGACTTGGAATGATTTGACTTTTCTATTCTTTTTGCCTTTTGGGACATTTAATTTTTTTGAGCTCTCTTTGTTTATGAATTCAAAATGCTTTTGTTTATTAGGCTAATTAAATTATTTTAAGAACATAAACAATGCGAGATAAGGGACTCAAACATTGTGAGTCTCTCTGTCTCTCTCTGTGCTAACAAACTGTCAGTGTCGTAATAAAACAAGTATATTTCTAAATAAGGCAAAAACGGCCGGGTCTTGTCTGCTAGTGCAAGAAGCCAGACAGAGCATCCCACTGCTTCTCCTGTCCCTGATGCACACTGGGAGCCTCACTAAACCCAGTAGGATGTGACAGAGACCAAAGGTTGGTTCCCAGACAACAAAAGACGATTCTCTTGATGTTGCTTATCACCCCTCAGCGACTGTGGAAGGCTCTAGATTGCCAGGACTTAAAGCGGGGCCTTCTCATATCTGCCTTAGACTGTAATGATCTGAACATATACATGTTCTTACCCTGCTGACCTGTACACATCTGGAGAGAAAACTGCAGTTTGTGTTCCCACGTGCCATACAGGAGGCATTAAAAATTAATTGTATTCTATAGAATAGAGAAACAATTTGCATTTTTTAGCAAAAGGAACTTTTTAAATATAATGCTATATATACTTCAATTTATGAGATTATGCAAAGCCAAAGCCTCAGCCACTCCCCCTTCAGCCCCCTTAAATGAGCTCCTTAGGAGTCTCTGGAACATTGTCTTGAGGATAAAGGATGAGATGAAAATTCTCACATTTCTAAATGCTACTTCTTGAAGAACTCAACGTAATATTCTTAAGGTTCAAGAAGATGGGAGAGTCCATCTTAGGCCAGAGACAGAACATGCCCAATATCAGTGCTGGGCATGGCATGCGACTGACAGGTGCCAATACCAGTTTCTCACACTTCCCATATTCTGAAACCCACCTGGCACAAGGGGCATCCTCCAGGGCTCTTTCCCCAAGGAAGCAGATCTTTCAGGGCAGAGCTCGAAGGGCCTGATGTGCTCTTGTCTCTTCCCTGCTTCTATCTCCCGCCTTCGCACACACATGCCTCTTTCTGTTACCTGAATCACCACAGCTCCTATGAATTCACAGGAAGCATTTTGTTTATGTAGAATCCAGGTGCACGTGGAAGTTTGGTGAGCTAACATTTTTAGGAATGTGAAGGGAACTAGTATTTGAATTCTTACCCTAATGCATGCATCATCCTCAGATAAAAGGGAAAGTGGATGTGGTTAGAATATGTTCTCTGTCTTTGAGGAACTCATGGTCTCACTGGAAAGAAAGTATGAGCTATCTTGTGCTATGGGTTTGTCTTAAAAGCAAATGTGATGTCCATTCCAGAACTGTTGGGTGCAAGAGTAGGGTTCTAACAATGCCTGGGGTCACTGATCACTGTGATCATGTGATCGTGATAGGCAATACACAGTCAAGCCTGTTCTTAAATTGTTAAGTATTAATAAATTTCAAGGATTCAAGGAAACTTCTGTGTCATGATCTCAAAAATAAAATTAGGAGAGAAAGAATGATGATTTTCTGCTCTTAGAGGAGGACCAGGTGGCAGGAAGCCATGTCACCAGATGTGGAGTTTCCTAGTCTGCGAAATCCACTTGTTGCTATTTGCTTCCTGTTGTCCTCGGTGTTTTGTCAGTAGCTTTGGAGGAGAATGAGAGGAAGTGTGCTTTATTGTGTCTGAGCCACAAAGCTGAATTTATAAAGACACAGCAGTGTTCTTGCTGTTCAGCTCTCATTCTTGCCTTCCATGGGGTTCCCTGCTGGCTACTGTAAATCACAACATCAACAACAGCTGCAGTCTCTGGTGAGTTGAGCTGAAGCCAGTGGGATGGTGTTCTAGAGGGTCTGGTTTTGGCCCATAGTTTCCTTTTGGGAAACACCCAAGTTATAGCCAATATGTAGTTATAGAGCTCACTCTTTTCATGTGTGGCTGAGTGATTTTTCTTTTTATAATGAGTATTTACAATTTTTCGAACATAAATTCACAGTAAAAAGCTACTCCATGCTTACCACTTTGCATGCTACTGTGAAACCACATTTATTGTGCTTTCTCAGTTCTTTGTCAAAAACTCCTCTTTTGGGACACAAACATTGCATGTTTTTTCACTCTATTTTTTAAAACAATTTAAGCCGTCATTCATTTATGAAGCTCCTTCAGGTAGGGCCACTCCTTTCAGGATAGGCCCCTGGAAGGGATGTGTGGGCCACTTTCCGGGGCTGTCTCTCATGTGTGTCTCAGCCATCTCCCAGGAACTTCTAATTTCTTCTGTCTGACGTTGCCCAAGTGACAACCCCACCCTGTCCTCTGTCCTCACCCTTGGGCCTGGGGTGGGAGGGGGCAGCACTGTCCCAGGGAGTGGGGAGAGGGAAGAAGAGGAGACAATGAGCCGGGCCATTCCGACTGTTCCCAGTTCCACTCCCCAGCTCGGGGGGGGGGGGGTCCCTCAGCAACGACCTTCTACACCCTTCCTCCTCTCTCCTGTGCTTCACACCCAGCGCCAGGGAGGATGGCTTCTCTGTGCTGCTTCTCTGCAATCTTTCTTTCTTTTATGTCTTTCCTTGTGAAACCAAAATGCTAGAGGGACTGGGGGACATGTGGAGGCCCCACGACGCTCCATGTTCATGAAGAAGGAAGGTGGTGCTGGGGGTGTGTGGAGCTGAGGCCTGCAGAGACTGGGATGGAAAGCTCCTGCCTTATTCAGCTGGGGCTGCTCTAATAGAAAACCAGACTGGTTGGCTTATAAACAGCAGAAATTTATCTCTCACAGTTCTAGAGGCTGGGAAGTTCAAGGTCAAGGCACCAGTAGATTCAGTGTCTGGTGAGGGTTTGTTTCCTGGTTCATAGATGGCACCTACTCTCTGTGTCCTCACAAGGGCGATGGCAGCTCTCTGGGGCCTCTGTTATAAGGGCACTAACCCCATTCATATGGGCTCCACCCTCATGCCTTAATCACCTCCCAAAGGCCCCACCTCCTAATACCATCACATTGGGGCTTAGGATTTCAACATATAAATTTTGGGGGGACATAAACATTCAAACCATAGCATCCTTCTCCTCATTCTCAAAGCCTCCCTCAATAATGCCAACAGAAGAATGATGAGCTTCACAAATTTGGAGAGGAGAGCTTTATTTCTCATAAAGGGTTGCAGCCTGCAGGTGGCTATCTTGCAGGCTGCTAAGCATAGCCTCAGGCAGAAGCCAACAGCAAGCACTTTGAGGGAAGGGTGAAGGGAACAGGAATTTATGCTGAGTGGGGCCAAATATAAATATTTCATAAGCTATAGGAAGAGTCATGAATACTTACGAAAGGAGAAACATATGCATGTGCAACTGAGCTTCATGGCAATTCATGGGTCCGATCTTCAAAAAACGGCAGCATTAGCATGATCCAAGGGTGCAGATTTTGGCCCTCTGATGTCAAAAGATGAAGCAGAGAACATGAAGGCCCACTGTGCGCAGGCTCTGTAGACTGGCCAGAACCACTCCGTGGTCTGTGGTCTCTTCTCAGGAAGGAATGCTGGCCAGTTGTTTCAAAACCACAAAAGGGAGGGGCAGTCACGAGGTTGGTTGAAATCAGCCGTGGAACAAGTCTTTCCAAAAGTGCTGGTTTCTGTTTAGTCCCTAGGGAAGAAAGCCTGATGTTGGTTAAGGACAGAGGAGGGCATAAGGAGGCATGTCCAACCTCTTCTCCCACCGTGGCTAGGAACTCAGGTTTCAGGGTTTCTCTGGGGCCCCCCTGGCCAAGAGGGGGTCCATTCAGTCAGTTGGGGGGCTTAGGATTTTATTTTTCTTTCTCAGTGACAACTCCGGTTTCAAAAGGATTGCTGGGCAGAGCCTCTGAGACAAACTAGGAGCCTTCGCCCTGTTTCTCAGGTTACAGAGGGTGAGACCACAGCTGTGTCTGGAAGTAAGGGGAGTTAGTGGTAACAGAAAGGAAGCTGATGCCTGAGGAAGAGAGGTGGGGGTCACACCGTAAAGCATCTTCAAGGGTTTGTATCAGTGGGAAATGCTAACTAGCTAACCCTCCGCTGGAACACCCAGTCTATGCCATTCAGCCTGCCAGCAACTTTGCTCCTTATCCATACTCAGCCCCTGCATCCCCTTGCTCTACCTCTCCTGGTCTCCATTAGGATGGAGCCTCTTCCCCAGGACAGAGAAACTTCCAGCAACTCAGACTGTGTGGCCCTTTGCTGCTCATAGCACACGGAGTCCTTGGTACCACAGAAAGACAGTGTGGGATCCGGCGGGGGCAGACGTTCCTTATGGGATCAGGGAAGCGTAGAATGAGGGTCTAGGTGTGAAACTGGCACCAAACCCCCACATAGGACTACAGCAGCCCAGATAACAGGGGAGGCCGTTTAACCATCCGAGTGGGCTACGTCAACCCCAGAGCCCGCCCCTAATGCGGGGGGGCAGCCACCTGCTTGCGGAGCGGCCTCTGTGCTCCCTGGGAAGGCCCCGGGCGCTCAGGCTCCCATCTGCTTGCCGCGGCACTAATGAAGAAATTCCACTGCCAGGCATGCTTGGAGGAACAACTCATGAAACAGATTGTAAAGCCCCGGCCCATGACTTGCTCTCTTGAGATCTGGCACTTACGTCGCTTTTTCCACTGGCACAGACTGAGCAGGAGGCCGGGCCTCCCCGCTGGGCCTTGCTAGCAAGGCCCCACTCTTTTGTGCCCCAGTTCTTAAACTGCGCTCACACGGCGGGTCTGTGGAGGGACTGCGCCCTACGCCGAGGCGGCACGTGGGAGCCCATCCTCCCCACACATTCCACCTGGGAAATGGCTGGAGTCCGGAGGGCCCTGCCCAGAGGTAAACTGCTGGCCTCTCCTCGGGTGTGGATCTGTTTCTCCCCCCGGCTCCCCGCTGACGCCAGGCTCTCCTGGCTGCCTCCTCACAGTTTCCCCTGCAGCTCTCTCTGCGCGCAGCGCGGACACTTCCGGCTGGCGGGGGATGGGCGGGCGGCCAGCGTGCTCCCGCCTTCCCTGTTCCCTGGCTGTAGGCGCAGCTGCGATGACTTCATGACTCTGAAATGGCCGTGGGGCCGGGAAACAGGGCCGGGATTGTATTCATGGGGTGCAAGGTAGCAAGTGTGAAAGAAACCCGTGCCAGACTCGACCTCCTGCTGTATTATTCTTTAAAAACTTGCTCTTATCTCCAGCAAAAACTCCTGGAGTGCCTTTGCCCGCTCCCGGAGGCCCCGTTAATGGTGGCCGCCTGGGCACACAGGTCCTCCCTAGGCCTAAGAGTCCTTGGGACCCTCCTCAGGGAATGTTAAGTACTTACCCTCCTTTAGGTGGGTTTCTAGGTTTTAGGGGAAATGGCGAAATTTTGCATTTGAATCTGAAAGTGAGGCCAAGTCAGCCTGTGACGCCGGAGCTGCAGGGAGGCGATGGCCCTGTTTCTCCTACTGCCTTGTCTTCCCGCCCAGGGCAGAGTCCAGCCCGGAGATGTGCCCAAAAGACTCCCGAGCCTTGCTCCGCGAGGTCCACGTCAGGAGAGTACTGAGGCCCCGGCACCGTGAGACTTGGCTGTCTAGCTGCCTGTCATTTCAGTGTGGGGACAACGGACCTGGCCTGCCTCCATGGGAGGCACACGTGAACATAGATGGCCAGATATGACTATGTGCGTGTTTGTGATGGTGATAAATTGGAATAACCTGTCTATCAGGGGAATAGATAAATAAAACGTGCCATATTTATATGATGGGATTGTAGACAGCAGTTAAAATAAACAAACAAGATCCGTCAATCCAGCCTGGGATAAAGCTCAAAAAAGAAAAAAAACTGAGCAATTTGCAGATAACTGCAGTATGAAACCATTTATGTAACAAAAGAATGAGGGAGAGGGACAGAGAGAGAAAGAAAATAGAAAACGAAAACCCTCATGAAGCAATGCTGTTTTCTGTGCTGCATAAATGCATGTGTATAAAATATATACATATATATGTATGTAAAAGTTCTGGAAGCCTAAACCCCAAAGCCCCAAACTCTCTATGGGGAAATTACGGACTGATGGAAATTGGGGGATGTAGTCAAAAGGCACTATTTTGTTTAAGGGGAGAGTGAATTCACTTATTTCTCATGTAATTAAAATTCATTTAAAATAAGGGGAAAATGAGGTGTTAGTGGTTTACAAACTTCATCCATCCAGATTTAGCAGATGTGGAACTTTGCATTTGACCTATTTGTGAACAATTAGTGGTTTTGATTCTTTTTTTTCTCTTTTCCCATACTGAGATGCAGCAAATTGATATGATTAAAAGAGTGAGACAAGGTGTGTGTGCATGTGCGTGTTCATAAATCAACAGGTGACTGTGTTAAGTCCCCCTCAAGAGAGTCCTTTCCCAAGTCGTTAGTCTGTCAGACGTGTCCTTGCTGAGCCACAGGGGCACCACCCTGTCAGGCCAAACAAGGGCTGCAGCACTCATCGCTGTAATCGTGCTGTTTAGAAGGGCGTAGGGCACAAAGGGCCCGGCGGACCTGATCTATTGCATGGAGTCTGCCTCTCCCTTCGTACTTGCTACGGGACAGTCTTGCAGGCAGACATAAAGCAGGAGTGCAAACCCCATGTTAGGAATTCACTTTATGTGGGGTCAGGTAAATGAATAATTTAGCTAAGAATTCTGCAAACCCAGGGGTAGTGATTTCTATAGAGTTTTTCAAATGTGAGGTATAGTTCTGTGTGCGTGTGTGGAGAATTAATAATATAAAATTTTAAAGATAGTAAAAGAAATGCATTCTTTTATCAAAGAACATTTAAAATTGCAAAAGACATTATAAAGTTATTAGGAAACAGCTTACTATGTTTTAGAATCAGTATGGATCACATTAGTTGTTTTCAAAAATAATCTTTTCCCTAACTATAATAATTATATTCTCATTGTAGAAAACTCAGTAGTTGAAAAAAAGCATAAACAGCAAAATTCAAAGCAGACAAAAATGAAGCAGTGGCAAACTCTTGATGAGTGGATTGTGGACGTTTTCTCTAGAAAACATCTGTTAATATAACAAAATCTCCTTCCTACCGGTGATATTATTTTGTAGCCTGTTTTTGTCATACTGTTAATAATATCTGAGAGTCCGCCAGCCTGGAAGCTTTCCTTGTAGTCCTTTCTAGTCAGTTTCCTACCCATCTCAGGCCTTGGTGACCACTGGTCTGTTTCCATCACTATAATGTTGCCTTTGTCAGAATGTCATATAAATGGTATCACACAGTATGTGGCCTTTTGCAACTAGCTCCTGTCATTTATCATAATGCTTTGAGATCTTCCTATGTTGTTGTAAACATCAGAAGTTCTTTTCTTATTGCTGAATAGCACTCCATGGTATGGGCGTGTCACAATTTGTTTATCATTTGGGGGGATTTGCTGAGCCTTTAGAACCTGTGGGTTGACATCTTGCATCCATTTTGGAACACTCTGGGATGTTATTTCTTCAAATGATGCTTCTGCTCCGATCTCAGTTTCTTCTCTCCTTCTGAGACTCAGGTTGCAGCTATGCCAGAGCATTTGATTGGGTTCCCTCTATCTCTTATGCTCTGCTCTGTTCTTTCCATTCTTTTCTGTGTTTCAGTTTGGTCTCTTCTGTGAACTTCAACTAGGCTGCATTTTTTCAGGTCTGTGAATATTCCTGATGCTCTTGCCATGAAGCTGGTGTATATAGAACCTGAAACTTTACTCCCATCCTTCTTTTGCTTGGCTGACTCCCAGTTGGCACGCAGACTTCACTTCCCTAGGAATGCAGTCTCTGATTTGCAAGGTGAGGCCAGGTCCCCTATGGCACCCTCTCAGAGCTCTTTGCCTCTTTCCTCCTGAACATGAACCATAGCTATGGAATTTGTCTGCCTTCTCCTCCAGGACATAAGCTCCCCAGGGCAGGAGCTGTCTCTGCTTCTTGTTTATTGCTGTTTCCCCATCTTTACCTGGTACCTGAAACATTTTAGGATCCTAATATTTTCGAAATATTGAGTGAGTTCCTCTCCAGTTATGTGGGGGCCTCCTGAGACTCTTTAGGTCGCCTCATCATAGCTTGGAGCACCTCATCTGCGCCTGTGCACCAAGCATCCCACCCTCGGTGATGAACTTTACAGTAACATTTACTGTGTATGGGCTCAGCTGACTTCAGAGATGGGGGATCAAACCACTTAAAGAAGGACACACCGGAGCAATTTCTGCCATAGCATGGTTAGAATACCAAGTTGAAAACACAAAGTAAGTTTGAACGTAACTGTAGTAGACAACCCCTGAGACTTATGGGGAGCTGCTGGCTCTTTTGGCTGAATTCTTGGTTATAAACTTCTAATTTTGTGGTTGACCTAGAAATTCTCATTTCTGGGAAATGACTGGGCCAATTCTCTGTTCTCCTAGTTTGCAAAGGAGCTTGTGTTGTTTCTGACTACCATTAAGTTGCCACACTGGCTTACTTTTACTGTTATTCTGTAGGGAAACAAGGTTTATTTGTCCTTCCTTCTTTCTTTTCCTCTTTCCCCCCTTTTTTTCCCCCTCTCTTTATATATGATCTTTCCTGGGGAAGGCACAAATCTGTAACTTCAAACAGTGTTATTACTAGTTCAACCAAAGGAGCTCCAAGGATATAAAGTTTGCACTGGGTGAGTAGGTGAGAATTTCCTACATAATATATCAAATTGTACAGGAAATACATATTTCTGTATACATGTATACGGAAGCATATGAATCTACAGATAATAAGAGTAGTAAGAAGATATAACTAAGAAGAGTAAGAGTAGCTAATATTTACTTCTCACATATATCATCTCACTTAATCCTCCCACATATAAGAACAGGAAGGTATTATTATTCACTTCCAGAGAAGGTAACTGAAGTAACTGAATTTAAGTTAGCTTGCAAAGGTCAAATAATAATGGTAGAACTGGGATAGAATCATGGTACAGAATTCCTGTGTGAGACTAAGAGGAGAGGAAAACCATGGAGGATATGGATGGTGCTTCTTTAATTTACATTAACCTTTATTTTTAAGGAAATTGTGCTTTTAGCAAATTTAACTCACCAATGCATAGTTCTAATCAAATTCCTCTACTATTTTAAACCTCCCAGTGGTTCTCTGTTGTCTAACCAAAGCCAGTAAAGTTTAGCCATCACAAGCTTTCCCAGAAACTCTATCATTTTCTGTGTGCACTGGCACATTGAGAATTTCAAAAAGGGATTGTTTACCAAGCTTATTTTACTACAGAGTGCATTTTCTCCTAGAGCATTTTCCAGTTCCCCAGTGATCTTGGGAAATGCCAACTTGTAAAATAAAATGTAAATACCTAAGTCTTGTTCCTCATACTTTAGTTTATTCCTTTCTGGCCATCTCAAAGGTTTGCAGGGGCCAGAGAGGTCATGTAAATGAAAGAAGCCAGGAGAAATAACATGATAGGTGACAATTACCTTCCACAGGGAGAGGAGGTGAATGTGACCTACTAGCGAGTATATGTCTTGTTCAAAGGAAAAATCATCTCTTAGTTGTAGCTGAATGTCACCATGTGAAATGTAGGCTCAAGAATTGCCAGGCATTTTGATATTCCAAGTGAATTTGGAAACTTGGATTTTGATTTATACTACCATTATTTTGAAAGAATGGCAACTAATTCAGATTAAAAACTCTATGGGGGTGAAGATTGTGTGAGCCAAGCACAATACATCCACCAGCTGAATCTGGCCCATGGACAACCAGTTTGTGACTTCTCTGCATGATAGGATCTCAGGTACTTTTTCCTGATTTCTTTTTAAAATGACATCAAATTGTTGAATATAAACTTCTTATTTCAGGACATAGTAGATCAATTCTTTCTGTCCATTTTTCAGGATCAAATGTAAACAAGTATCATACACACATTTCTAGATATGCATGTGTGTAAATATAAACCACAGGCCCACCCATATTTGGCTAACCCATTTTCTATATTCACCTCATTTTGAAGGTTGTTAATATTATGACCACCTGTGGACCCTCTTCTTTTCCACAGTCCTGAGGGGCTGCATGCAGTCCGTATAGTGATCAACACCATTTAGTTACAGGCCGCCAGGCCAATGGGTGGTTGACGCCAACATTTTTTATAGGATCTATTTGCATGATATGGTGGTGGTCCTTTCTGTGTATCCATATGTTTGCTCCTAATACTTTTTAAAATATCTGCAGAGGAAGGTGAAAATTATATTGTAGGATGAGCTTATTTGCAACCAGTAGGGTTGCAAGAAATTGACAAAGGATTGTAAAACTGGATAGAAGAAAACATATTGATATACTCCTTAAAAAGTTCTGTGCTCTTTAAAGTAGAGAATAAGTTATTTCTCTTAATCCTATTGTAAGCAGAGCTCTGGTTTAAAATACTAATAAAGCACTCATTCTGTAGGTGAGGGAATTTCCATTAGCATAGACAGTTTTCAAAGAACGAGGGAATCTGATGTGGCCATCACCACCGTTAACCTCATGCTGAGTATATCTCACCTATTCTTTCTCCCACTCAGTGAGCTGTAGTCACTTTTCACTGCTCTGTGAAACCCACTCCACTGCCTCGCCCTCCCTGCCTGTGGAGAGGTACTCACTCCCTTTGCTGCAGTGTATGTATCTGGTGCGACAGGAGTGCCCTGTGGAAATGCTGTACGAGAATAAAATCTGTGCTTGTCCATCCTTCTCCTCCTTGTGCAACCATAAGAGCAGCAGTGTTATCTGTGAACTCCAGGCCTTCACATTGAACCCATCACCCAGGAGCTGCTCAGCAAACATGGACTGAATGGCCATTTAAATGAAACATGGAAATTTAGGAAGTAGTAGGCAGAATAACGATAGAATTATCTATCCACGGAATGGGCAAGTTGAGTCTTCCATCACTTGGGGTGTTCAGGTGGAAGTTGGATGATAGCTATAGAAAGTATTTCTGTAGGAGTTAGGATGGTTGAATGAGATTCTCTCCCAGGTCCCTTTGAGCTATGAGATTGACAGGGCTTTCAGCTTTCCCAGATATTTGCTCTGGGGCCTGTGTTGTGGAGTTAGTGGAGAGAGAATGCCGATGCTTTGCTCCACCCCGGCCTTACCATTGTTACACAATGGCCGGACTTGGGACTTGCACCTGCTAGCACATGCATTTCTCTGCCTGGGGGCTTTGTGTGGCCTCTTGGCCCCACTCTGTCTGAGAATTAACAGCTCCTGGAAGCATCGCTCAACCCATGATTGAAGGGGTAAACAGCCCAACTCCCTGGAGCAACAGGCAGGACAATGCTATCCTGGCCCTGTGCTCTTCAAGGAGGACAAGCGAGCTCCAGTTGCCCACAGCAGTGACTGGCCTGATGACTATTGGCTGATGTCCCCTCCTGTCTCCCTTTCTCACTTGCCTCCTAGTGTTTCCTGGGGTCACTTGTCACCTCCCAAATAAATGACTTGCACTCAAATTCTTGCCACTGGGTCTACTTCTGGGGAAACCTAAAAAGATAGTTGGAATTTCAGCAGGTTCCTTCCGTGGGCTAATTCCCAGGACACTCACATTTGTTCCCCAGTGTGGAATAAGTTCAAGAAACAGCAGGTCCCAGAGAGAAGACTCAGAAGTCACAGTGACGGGGGGGCTTTCGCTGGAAAAGCAGCAGCAGGAATACAGCTGCCGTTGTTCCAGATGGTAATTTACAGCTCCCACACCTCAAAGCTGAGGCAATGTCTAGCACTAAAGCAAACAGTGTGTTTGAAACGCCACAGTGCCTGACAACGACCACGACCACAGCCAGCAATTCTTAGGTGCCACCTTTGCTAACTGTACTCATTGCATGACACAGTGCAATTTAGAAACAGTGCATGTCTGAATGACAACACATTTAAACGAAGAGAATTCAGTAGTCTCCAGGGATCATTGTGTGGGAACTAAGTAAAGGAGACAGGGGAGAGGTAAATTAGAGTCCTTCCAGAGTGTCTTAACATGGAGCCAGTTAATATGCTGTGGAAGAAATGGCTGATTTTACAGTTACGAAACACCCACATAACAGCAGGGAGGTGGGAGTTTTACAGCGTCCCTCATAATGACCAAGCTATTAAACATCAAGCAGAACTTGTGCCTTTTTTTTTCCTTCTAACCTGAGATTTCTCCAGGGAAAAAGCATGCCTAGAGGCAAGTACAAGATGCCATCCTCAAAGCAAACCCAGGCCTGAGAGTGACATGTCTTGTGATTAATACTGATGCCCAGTCCCCCCAACCTTAGCACGGCCGTGTGAACAGCTGGAGCAGGAAACACAATATGGGCAATGCATGATTGATGAGGAAACCAGTCTGCTGGGAAATGCCAGTGCAGGGGAACGAGCCACAGAGTCTGACCAATGTAAGAATCTCAGCCTGGTGTGGCTCCTGCTGACAAAGTCTATTATCAGAACTGGAAAGAACACGTGAGTGATGGATGAAGGGACTCCTTTCACTCCCTTTGGTTAAAGAGGGTCTGTTGCTCTTCTACAGAGTTCTGAGAGGTCCTCCTCAAGGCCTCAGAGGCCAGAGCTGAGCACGGGCTTCATTGGCACCGGGGTCCCTGCCTGCTTCAACTTAACCAGAAGACTGTACAAGCCAAACCAAGGATTTTATGTGTTGAAAAACGTTTCTCTACTGCTTGGTTCTGAGAGTCCAGACAACTGTAGGATAAAACACCAGAGGGGGAAAAAAATGTTCCAATGGCCCCATGTCTATAAATGCCACTTGGAAAAGAGTCTATTTGTTTAAAAAAAAAAGAACTTCAATTTTATTAAAAGGCGCTAAAGACAGACTGCTGCTGAGCCAGGTCAGAATTAAGTTAATGTTTGTGTTGAGTCTTCTCTTGGAGCCTACTTATTTCACGCTGCATGAGAATCCAGATGACTAGTAAGCAAACCTAACTCTATAACTCCATCCCCTCTGATGTGGGGAGCCTCCTGCTCTCACCTCCCCAGATTCTGAGGGTCAGCTATTTTTCAATTCCAAATTGGTTTAAATAAATTGCACGACTTAGAAAGGCTTTGTGTGTGTTACCACCTTTCTAGGGTCCTTAGAAGAATGTCAGATTCTTGCAAAGCGGTGTCTGGAAGCTCCCCTGCTTCTCCTTCTGCCTTCTGTCCTGACGGAAGATAAGTCAGTGATCGATGCTTTGATGTGACACCATGTAGTATATTTTCTCCTCAAATCCAAATAAATTTGCCACAAACAAAATCCTGAACTCCAAGATGAAACAGCTTAAGTCAAAACTTCAGGGTTATGCAGGTAACAGGACTCTTGCTGTCAGTTTCAAAAGTGTAACAATTAAATTTGGACTCTGCTAACACGCTGAGCACTGACTTGCACATTCATTACTTTACTAACTCTTCTCACCAACCCTGTAACATAGGCGTTAAGATCCCCTTGTTTTGGATAAAGAAACAAACCTCTCTGAAGGCTATGGTCACTTGTCCAAGTTCTATGGTCTATCCAGGGACAGACTTAGAAAGATCCAAGGGGGACGCCCTGCTCTCAGTCCCCAGCTCTCTCCATTACAGATGTCTGAGCAATAACTAAGTTGAAATGACAGCAGAGAGGAAAATTTGAATGTACCAATAACTTGATTTTCCTGGCTGCTCTTGAAAAGCAAAAAAGCATAATTTGAACAAGAAAGCATTTTTTAAAAAATATGAACATCTGAATTTTTTTCCTTCTTGCCTGACGACAGACTCTTGGTCTCTTTCTCAGTTAGGCTTCTCTCCTTTCTCTGCTATACACTTCTTTCTTGCTAATGTGTTTAAAGTCCCACAACCGTGTGTGCTCAGTGGAGGAAAGGATAGGCAGTATTGCTTTTCAAATGTCCCTAGGAAACCTAATATCATGCATTTGCTGCTCACTGCACTGAAATGAAACTTCGATGTGTAACGCGGCACCCCTAGACCCGGTCAGGCTCCAACATCTGCAACTTTTCAGATTCAGAGCCTCTGATTTTTTTTTTTTCCCCCCAATGTGAATCCTTTCTATTTTTCTGTAAGCACTGGGAAATTTTGAGTAAGGTGGTCCTAGCTGGCAAGGTAAGAAATGAAGGAATATTCGGTGCTAGTTTCAAATGTGATAAAGCAATTATTGATACTCTAAGGAAATGTGAGCTATTAATGAAAGTTTATTGTATTATCCACTTAGGGAATACAGATATTTCCATCTAAATACAGTATTTTTTTTACAAGGTTTTGAACTTACAGTCCTAATTCAACTTATGATCTCTGAAATCTCAAAGTGGAGGGCCTTGGGTCTGAGCCACACCAAATGTTTTGTGATGGCATCTTCCATTCCAAGCAGACAGCAGAGTGAAGACTGAACACACAGGGAAAGGAGAAACCCTTATGGAAGGAATAGACTTATATATTTCAGCCAAATTTGCTTACGTTTTAAAGTTATTTCTTGCTTTATTTTTTTTAAGTGGAAGCAAGTATGATACTGATGCATCCTGTAACCATTTAAGGAAATGCTGGAATGAGGACACCCACAGCTCCTCCAGAAGGAGACAAACAGCTGCCTTGCTGGAGTACTGGACCCTGCCTCTGGGTTGAACCAGCACCATTCCTGACTGGCAGACTGTCCCTGTGGTTCTTGTGCCTTCACTCTTTCTGGATTATAATGCATTGGCCAACCTAACTATATAGTTATTTGCATAAAATTAAAAGGTATCGAATGCAAGCTTTATAAATTTAGCATTTCGATGCCTCTTTTGGTGTAGGGTTTTGGTCCAAATCCTGCAGAATTGACTTGCAGAAGCCAGGGAAGTGGCAGGAAGCTGGAGCAGCATTCTCCACTGAATCATCTGGTTTTTGTCACGGGAACCATGTCAGCTGCCATTTGGTGTCACTCAGCTTACCTAAGGCTGTCTAGTCCAGGCTAAGAGCTCCCCCCTGGTAAAGTTCCTGCTGTATTTCCTCCAGTTAATGTGGCCAGTGAGTGTTTGGTAGTTACCAATCTCCTATTACTCCCACTTTCTCTTTCCATGGGCTTTTATATCCACAGGTGTTTCATGGAAGATTAATAACAGAAAACAGCGTGGGGACACAGCTCCCAGCAAAAATCACAAGCAGCCATTCTCTTTCATTCTGCAACACAGGCCAAGATTCTTACCTAATCCAGCATCAGTCTCACCTGGGGCACTGGAAACTGAGTGAACTAAGGGCGCACCTTCAAATCCAACTGCAAATGTGGTTTATTTATACCCCAGACATTTAAATGTCCCTAGAGCCACAAAAGTAATCACTCTTTTAATTAAGGACATTTCCTTTTATGAGTTCCTGAAGGTAATGGCTCCGAGCACAGGGATTTAGTAGTTAGGAGGATTTTGTTTGAGTACTGATCATTCTCTCATGCAACTGAAGTCTATTTCATGGAGAAATGTCTTTGGCTTTTAGATTTTGTTTTATCACAACAGTCTTTCCTTTAAAAGCAATATTTACAGAAAAATTGGCTGATTCGAGCTTAAGGATTATAGGTGTCTGATGACCATTTCAATTAATCTTATCAATATGCATTTCATGAAAACCTAATTGTGCTGTCCAATTTGGTAACTACTAGCCATATGTGGCTATTTTAAATGAACTTTGAATTAAGTATAATCAAATAAGATTAAATATTTGCTTTGTCAGTCACCCTAGACACATTTCAAGTGCTCAGTAGCCATATATTGGACACAGAGGTGGAACAGTGCTGTCATTGCGAAAAGTTCTATTGATGGCACTGAATCCTAAAACAGGAAGGCAGGTGAACTGCACAGTGGGAACACTATAGATGGGGAAGTTGCCAGCTTTTGGAAGGTGGGCATCATAAGAGATGAGCAATGAAAGGTGAAGTGCTATCTGGGCAAAGTACCCAGACGGAGCAGGTGTGATGTGTCAATGGCAGGAGCAAACACAGGGCTACAACATCAATAATACCAAAGTCTATGTGTCAAAAGAATAACAGTGAAAACATACAAGTACAATTGTGATACGGCTCTGATCTAGAATTTTCAAAGAATGTTGTGTCAGTTTCCTGCTGCTGCTGTAACAAATGACCACAGACTTTCTGGCTTAAAACAACACAAATTCGTTAGCTTCCAGTTCTGTAGGTCAGAAGTCTCACTGGACCAAAATGAAGGTGTCAGTAGGGCTGTGTTTTTCTGGAGGCTACTTTCCTTGCCCTATTCCAGTCTGCAGAGGCTACTCGCATTCCTTGGCTTTGTGGCCCCTTCCTGCATGCTCAAAGCCAGCAGCATAGCATCTTCAGGTCTCTCTGTGACTCTTACTCTTATTTCCACCATAAACCTCCTTCTTTGACACTCCCCTACCTCCTTCTTACAAGGATCCTTCTGGTTATATTGGGCCCACTCAGATAATCCAGGATAATCTCCCCATCTCAACGTCCAGGACCTTAATCACATCGGCAAAGTCCTTTTGCCATGTAAGGTAACTTATCTGCAGGTTTTGGGGATTAGGATGTGGACATCTTGGTTGGGGCAAGTGCGGTAACACCAAAGGGACTGCTTGAGGGCCGGCAAACTCACAGATATTTATAGTTTAGAGGTTGCCAAATATTTGGGCCAAGAAATTATTTACTAATTTACATTCCACCCAGTTCCATAAATGAGTTACTAGCATATAACATGTTCATACAAGATATACCTTCCAATATAAAGTAAAAGGAGAAAAATGGACCAGGGTAAGAACATAATGAAAGAAAGAATGAGCTATGAGCTAAGAAATATGCTCTGTAATGACCTCCCCTCCTCCATCAGTACATGTGTGGGCATCTTAAAGGCAGAATTCTTTAAATGTAGAATCTAATAGTATGTTCTCAATGTTACTTGAGCGATTCAGACAAAGGGGGAAACCAGAAATTTCAAATAATCATTTCATGAGGGTCAAGAAAACAGAACTGGAAACTGTGAGCGTAAGGCAGAATGGATCCGCCCCTCCTTTTTCCTTAAGATTTGGGAAGGTACTGCCTCAGGAGGAAGTGATGCAATTTGCTATGTTTTTTACAGTCCAACTATATTTCGGACACTGAGACCTCGAAGATATTTAGAACTTGGTATTCACCCAGTTTTAGACCTTAAGAAATTATTTATTAACTTATATTCCACCTAATTCCAGAAATGAGTCAGTTGATTATAAAAACATGTATAATATAAAATGTGGTGCCAAATATACTTTAGGTGAAAGAGGAAAGATATGTTAGGGAAAGAATATAATGAATGAAGTAATGAAGCTTAAAGAACATACTGTGTATTGATCTAAATATGTTATTTATTTTTTTGTAGCTATTGTAAATGGGATTGCTTTCTTCATTTCTTTTTCAGCTAATTTGTTATTAGCATATACACCTGCAACTGATTTTTATATGTTGATTTTGTATCCTGCAATTTTACTGGACTTCTTATAAGAAGCACCTTATAAGATGAGAGTCTTTCGGTGGAGTCTTTAGGTTTTTTTAAACCTAACATGACAATTTAACTTCCTCTTTTCTAATTTGGATGCCTTTTATTTCTTTCTCTTGCCTGATTTCTCTATCTAGGACTTCCAGTATTATGCTGAATAGGAGTGGTGAAAGTGGACATTCTTGTCTTGTTCCAGTTCCAAGAGGAAAGGCTTTCAGCTTTTCCCGTTCAATATGATGTTAGCTACAGGTTTGTCATATATGACCTTTATTTTCTTGAGATATATTCCTTTTATCCCTAGTTTTATCAAGTATTTTTATCACAAAAGGATATTGAGTTTTATCAGATGCCTTTTCTGTATCTATTTAGAGGATCATATGTTTTTTGATCTTCATTCTGTTGATGTGATGTATCGCATTTATTGATTTGCATATGTTGAACCATCCTTGCATCCCTGGGATGAATCCCACTTTATCATGGTGTGTTATCCTTTTGATGTGCTGTTCATTCAGTTTGCTAGTATTTTGTTGAGGATTTTTGTGTCCATATTTATGGGAGATATTGTCCTGTAGTTTTCAATTTTTGTCATGTCCTTGTCTGGTATTTATATCAGGGTAATTCTGGCTTCACAGAATGAGCTAGAAAAATGTCCCACCTCTTATTTATTTATTTATTTTTTTGGAATATTAATAGTTTGAGGAGGATGGTTATTAGTTCTTCTTTATAAATTTGGTAGAATTAGGCAGCGCAGACTTCAGATCCTGGGCTTTTCTTTATTGGGAGAGTTTTATTACTGATTCAATGTCATTACTAATTATTGGTCTGTTCAGGTTTTCTATTTCTTCCTGGTTCAATCTTGGAAGGTTGTATGTGTTTAGGAATTAATCCATTTACTCTAAGTTTCCCAGTGTGTTAGTGTGTAGTAGTTCACATAATACTATGAATCTCTGATGATCTTTTGTATTTCTGTAGTATCAGTTGTAATGTCTCCTTTTTAATTTCTGGTTTTGTTTATTTGGGTCTTCTCTCTTTTTTTTCTTAGTCTAGGTAGTGGTTTATCAATTTTGTTTATCTTTTCAAAAAACCAACTTTTCATTCCATTGATTTTTTTTTTTTTGGTCTCTATTTTATTTAGCTCTGTTCTGATCTTTATTATTTCTTTCCTTCTACTAATTTTGGGTTTGGTTTGTTCTTGCTTTTCTACTTTGTGAGGTGCATCATTAGATTGTTTATTTGAAATCTTTCTACTCTTGATGTAGATGTTCACTGCTATAAACTTTCCTCTTAGCACTGCTTTTGCTGTATCCTATAGGTTTTGGTACATTGTGTTTCCATTTTCATTTGTTTCAATGTATGTTTTTATTTGTACTGGGCTTCTTTTTTCATCTTCCTTGAGGCAGGAGGATAGTTTAGAATACTCATGAACAAATTAACATTGCTCCATTTAACAATTTTGCATACTGTTTCTTTCTTACAGACTTTTACTTAAACATTGGGCCCATGTGAACTTGACATTATACTCCCTGGAAAATATCTGGAATGTATTATTTCATATTATCCACTTAGTGCAACTAGAGTCCTGCCAAGCCTGAATAGTGTCATCCTACCTCTGACACAGGCTTCTCGGAACATAACTATAAATCTTCTCCTGATTACAGGAAAACCTCAGACAACTGAGAACTAAAAAAGCTGCCCAATATGACATAGTCCAAAGAGATTCATCCTGCCACATGCCCCTGGAGGACCCTCAAGACAGGCTGCATTAGCTGACATGCTTGTCTCTAGCTTGCACTGCAGTCAGAAGGACATTGAAGACATTGTTTTTGGAGATAGATAATTACAGGAGCAATGCTTTAAGTTGCAGACATCTCCGGTATTTTTTGTGAAGCCTATCAACTCCCTAGCCCTTCATGTTTCATGAAAGTTTAGGGACAATTGCATATCCATGGAAACAAATTCATCTTTCACTGTCGGTCTCGCCTCTCCTGTCTTCTTTCCTTTCCTTCCTTTTTTGTTCCCTTCCATTCCATCCCTCCTCTCTTCTTCTCCTTATTCTCCCTCTCTTTCCCTATATTATCTCTTCTCCTTTCTCTTCTTTTGTCCTTCTTTTCCTTTGCCCAGAGTGCTTACAATCAAAGATAACGCTTGAGTTCTGAAGGCCAAGATGCTATATGAAATTATTTTCAAAGGGAACTGTTTTAAAATGACACTTCGAAAGTACCCTTCAAGGCAGGTTATGTTGTACCCTATGAAACCAGAGCACATCTTTAACTCAAGTATATGTGGTAACATATCTCATCTCCTCATTTTATTCCTACTGGTATCCATATAACACAAGGGATGACACATAGATTATGAAGCTTGGTATTGGTTCAGTGTGTGGCATGTTTTAATCCTGGGACATTTCACTGCTATAACAGAGAAGCGTAGTGAAATGATGGATGGGGTTTTTGTTGGGTTCAAAATCCAACATGGTCAGTGGCCCACACACACCAGTGCTTCTAACACCAAACCATGTTGCCAAGGGGCAGTCCTTTTGTTCAGCCCAGCTTATGACCTTCTAATTGCAATCATGAGCCTGTCTTTATCCCCAGCCTTCTAAGAATTGGGGACAGTATAGGCATGACATGTAACTCATCTCATAGAATGCTTCAAATGGGGGTTATACTATCTTCAAGCACATATTTGGTTATGTTTCTGGGTTCACAGGCTAGAAAATATGATCTGTGAGCTCAGAGGAATACAGAAAGAAAAAACTGGGGCAGGGGGAGGGGACCGTAGAGGTTGGTTTGTGGGGAGAAGCTAGTAGTCTCTGCATGGATCAAGTGGGAGGAAGGGCGTCAACTTCCTGAGTGTGCACCAAGATCCTGGCACCTTGCAGGAGCTCATTTCTCTGAAAGCCCTGCTAACAAGGGCCACTAACCCAGCCCAGCACTTAAGGAATCTTTCTAGAAAGTCTTGGCCTTCTCCATAGTCCATGGAGAAATTTTCCAGTATTTCTCATCCCTTCAGCAGTTTGAAAACAACGTGTTCATTTGATTTATAATGCAGGGACCTGGTAAAACTGTGCATAAAGTGTCTTTGGGGGAAGAAGGTACTTACTGCTTTCTAAGTTGTCTGGACCAATATGCTCAGACCTGGTCCAGACCATTCTGTGCACTTTGTGAGTCCCCGTAATGGATCTCACAGAGGAGTCGCTATGTCGTGGAGCACAGAGGGAAGAAAGAGACAGGAGAAGAAACCCTCCCAGGAAGCACAGCGTGCTGTTTCCCAATGGCAGACGTTCTCAACTGAGAGAGGAGACGCCTTCGTGCCCAGGGTCTGGTCCACTGTGCGGACAGCAAATGTGCACACGCAGATGCAATCCGAGTACACAGGCGGGTTTTGCTTTGGGGTGGGGGAGGGGTTTAACATTTTGTGACTACTGAGAAATATGTCCCAGTCATTACTCAGTTCACCCTAAATGGCAGAAATATTCCTTCATTCCTTCTGTGTTGTCTGACTTGTTTAAGACCCAGAGGAGCAGAACTAGCCACTTTGGAGGGGAGGAGAAGCTGTTTTCTTCTCATCCCTGAGGCTTTAGCCTAAATGTCACCCTCTGAGAGACTTCTTCCCTGATCCTCAGCTAACGGATGTCCTTCACCTGCCCCCACAGGACTTTCAGTCACAACTTTGACCATGTCAGAGGTGAGAAGCAATAGAACGTCAGGTTGGAAGGCACGCATTCAGAAGGTGGCCTGTCTGCATGGAAATGCCAGCTCTCCCATACAGGCTGTGCAACCTTGAGAAAGTCACTGAATTGTTTTGCGCTTTAATTTTTTCATGTGTAGAATGAGGATATTAATTACTCCTACCTCATGGAGAAATTTTGATGATTAAATAAGTTAAATAGTTAAAGAGCTTAGTGCCTCATGTAGGTAAGTCCTACGTAAATGTTCACTGTTGCTATTTGTGTATTTGCTTATTTGTTTATTATCCCTTTTCTACAAAAACTGTAAGTTCCATTAGGGCAGATGTTATATAAATGATACTTTGTTTTCATGTTGAATGAAAGGGAAGATCCCAAACTTCTATTACATAAAGTATTAAATTAGAATTCTTACCTCACTCCATATACAAAGATCAAAGATTAAAAACTCAATGCGAAAAGTGTAACATTCTTTATAAAATTTTGGAGAATATCATTATAATCTTGGGAGTGAGGATGGATTTCTTAGGCAATTAAAAATGTACTTATCATAAAGTGAATGATAAATGCATTAAAATGGTGTATAATAAAAATCATCAGAAACAAAGGAAAAAAATTACATTTTTAGAAAAGATATTTAGAACTATCTACTAAAATATTAGTATTTTACAGTATAATAGGAAACCCAAGTGGCTAGCAAACACAAGAAAAGAAGTTAAGCGCCATTAGTTGTTAGAGAAATGAAAATTAAGATAACATTTCATAACTATCACTTGGCAAGAGTTAAAATCTCTAGCAATACTTAATGTTGGAAGTACGTGGAGAATGAAGACTCTTATGCCCTGTCAGTGAAAATGTAAATTCATGTAAGTACTCTGGAAAATAATCTGGAAATGGTGAGCACTGAGTTCATTATCGTGTCTTCCCTCTGGAGAGGGTGGGAGCAGCCTCGGAGGGGAAACGTCATGCACAGTAAGCTTCAAATATATTGGAAATGCATTTTTCAATATTTTGAAATAAATGTGACATGATGTTAAGATTTGCTCAATCCAGCCAGTGGGGACAGGCTATTCATTGAGTTATTCTTTATTTTCATTTCTTTGTATGAAATCACTTTTGTAATTAAAAAAACTAAAAAGTTAAGTGCGACTAAAAAGAGGCCTCAGAGAGCGTCTGGTGCAGTGGTTCTCACACTCAGTGCACATTGGGGCACCTTCGGGGCTGCTAAATTACAGATCACTGGGCCACACTCCAAAGTCTCAGAGGCAGTAGGTCTCGGGTGGGGCCTGAGAACCTGCATTTCTAACAAGCTCCTGGGTGAGGCTAATGCTGCTGATGCAGGGACCCTACTTTGAGAACCACTAGTGTGGTTCAGTCACGCTGATCTAGTGTGACTCTTTCATTGTAGAAACAAGGATCTTAGGTTCAGAAAAGAGAAGTCATTTCACTTTTTTTCCTTCAAAAAATACTGCAGGGACTTGCTGTGTACCAGGCTCAGCTGCAGTAACAGCGACATAGATCTTGGCAAGACACACACAGGCTCTGCCCTCCTGGAGAGTTTGCTCTATTGGTGGGGAGAGGCGCATGTAATTAGCAGGTCAGCAAATACATAAACAAGATAATTTCAGACAGGGGAAGGTGTAAGAAGAAAATCAAACAGGTGATGTAGGGCGAGGGTGTGAGCAGGGCAGGGGTGCCATTAGGTGGAATGGGCAGCTACCATCTCTTTGAGGAGGTGACATCTTAACCGAGGGAGGAGAAAGGAGAAGGTGCAATTGCTCAAAAATCTGGGGGAAGTGAGTCCTGGGCAGAGCAGGGAGAAAGCTCAAAGCCTGAGACAAAAGACAAACAAGGAAAACTAAAGGGCCAGCAAATATCTTCTAAAAAGTTTAACATTATTAGTTTTTAGAGAAATAATTAACTACTCACTATTTCCTGAACAGCTAATAACCATTAGAGGACGAGCCAGTGTGGTTAGATTATAGTGAGCAGAGAGGCAGGAGGGACCAGGGTGACGGGCATGGACTTTATTGCCAGTGGAGGCCCCGGGCGTCCTGACGCCTAAGGCCACGCAGTTCGTCTCTCAGCGCGTGCTCCTCGCACCGCCCACCAGCCACGCCGCGCATGCGCCACACGCGAGTCAGACGCGGCGCGAGTAGCGCTGAGGCACCCTTTCCCCCCTCTCCGAGTCAGTGTGATCTGCCAAAGTCAATAAAATAAACAAACCGCTCCTTCCACATCTGAAACGCTTTTCAGGAGAGTGTCAGAAGGACGGTCAGAGATGTAATTTGGAAATAAAATTTATTATGTTTTTCTCGCGTAGAGGTGTTCTCTTACTTTGGAGAACCGAGGAGACAGATTCCATCTATCATTAATGAAACATAATAGATTTACCATGACTCAGAGTCCTCTGCAGGCCATCAAACTGTCCTGCATGAATGTCCCTGAAACATTTCTAGAACTTAATCTTTAATTCATTTAGTCAATATGCACGGGTTAAGCCTCTACTTTTCTTTGGCCTTTACATCTTTCTTTCACTGACGGAAATATGCCACACTTGATTTCCTCCTTTTTGACTGAGATACGGTGCAAATGACCATCTCAATGTGTTTGTAGAAATATTAGTAAATGGTTATCAACGCCATCTTTCATGAGCAAATTTCTCTTCAGTTTGTCAATGTTTCTATTTTGTAACTGGTATTGTGGTCCAACGAAGATGCTCAAAAAATGTTTAATGACTAAATTGGTGGTTGAATCTGATGCAGGGGTTATATTATTATATAAATGCTCTTATTAAAAATTCATTTATTCAGGCAACATATGTTTCTTGGTCATCTCCTGTAGTTCAAAGCTTTTGAGATACAGCAATGAAACAAACAAAACCATTGTTATCATGGAGCTCGCTTGCTAGTGGAGGCAACAAATAATGAACCAATAAATATATTGTGTCAGGTGGTGGTAAAACAGGGTAGGCAGACAGGAAAAGAAGGTAGCATGGGGCTACTTGAAATGGAAGAGAGAGGCAAGTCTGTACAAAAATTATTTATGATATACAACATGATGTTTGGATAGATGTTGAACGTAGAGTGGCTAAATCAAGCTAATTAATGTATCCTTTACCTCACATATGTGTCATTGTTTTGTGGTATGATATTGACATTTGAGCAAAGCCCCGAATGAAGTCAGATGTATAATATCTGGGAGAAGAAAATATTAATGTCCTCAGGTGATAGCCCGAGTGGCTGGAACTGAGCAAATGAGGGACAAGACTCACAGGAGATGAGATAGAGTCGGGGGCCAGATCAGATAGATTTTGTAAGCTATGGTGGAAATTTTGGATTTTATTCTAAGAGAGATAGAAGTCTCCATGCATACACAAACACACATGCGCTGAAAGGAAGGCAAAGGGAAGTCCTAATGTCTAAGGTTATGTAGTTCATCTCTCAATGCATGCTCAATGCATGCTAGAATCAGAGAGAACATCAGAAGACTGTTGCAGTAATCTTGGCAAGAAATGATGGAAATGGAAAAAGAAGAAAGGTGTTGAGAAGTGGCCAGATTTTGAATATATCCCAAAGATAGAGCCATGAGTCTCTGAGAGAAAGAGGAGTCAAAGACAAGACTTTAGGATTTGGGCTTGAAAAACTGGAAAGATGGAGTTGTCATTTACTGAGACAGAGAAGGGGAAAAAGGGAAGTTTGGGCTGGGTAATCAAGAGTTCAGCTTGGAACATGTTAAGTTAAAGATACTCATTATGTATCCAAGAAGGCAGGTAGATAAATAAATCTCGAGTTCAGGAGAATGAACAAGGCTGCAGCTAGACATTTGGGAGCCATCAGTGTATAAATGGCATTTACTAGATGAGACTATATGGAGAGTCTGTATAGATAGAGAAGGGAGGAGACTTGAGGACTGAACTCTGCAACACACCAGCATTTGGAGGTTGGGGGAATAATAAGAATCCAATAAAGGTCTTAAGAAGCAGTAAGCAAAGCAATGACTTAACAAAAAAACTAGGAGCAAATGGTGCTCTGGAAGCCAAGTGAGAAAATGTACTTCAGGAAGAAAGGCACGATCGACTGGCATAAATTCTGCTGATAGACCAAGAAAGAAGCGGACTAAGAAACGAGCATTAGATCGGATCGGCAGGAGTGTTAGTGGAGTGACAGAGGCAAAAACATGATTGGAATGTGTTCAAGAGAGAATCAGAAGAGATAGTAATAATATGGAGACAATGAATTTAGAAAATGATTTTGAGAATTTTTGTTGCGAGGAGAGAAGAGAAATGGGGCAAGTAGTGGGAGCGGGCGGCAGAGAGAGGGAGAAGAGGACGTGGGGGAGAGAAGCAGGGAAAGATGGGGAGGGGTGGCTGGAGGCCCCAGGGGCTCAAAGCGCTGTTGGAATTTGGGTGCTAGAGCTCATGATCAGAAGAGACAGGAGATAATGGTCAGAAAGTAGATTGCTTGAAATCAGGAGTGTGGAGGAGGCATAATCCATGGTAGAGATGATAAAGTCTAGAGTGGGATGGGTCATTTGGAATGGGAAGCTGCGGTGGGGGTGGAGGGCAGGTCCTCAGGAGGTAAGGAGGAGGTAGGAAAATTAAGAAACGAAGTAATTGGAAGAATTCTGTATGTGGATATTAAAATCATCAAAATCATAATAGAAGTAGCAGCAGAGAGAATGACAGTGAAACAAACAATAAACCAAACTCTTCAAGAAATGATGGAGCATGACTAGGCGGTCTGACGATGACTGTCCCAACTCCAACTAACACGTGGCAGTCCACGGCCTGAACTTCGGAGGAGCGGAGGCGGTGGTGGTGGGTGGGGGTGGGATGACAAATGGCCTGGAAGAGGCAAGGACACCTGCCTCACCCTCAGCCTCTGTGGTATGCAAGGGGGAGATTAAAAAACAAATAAATAAACAGCCACCCCCTTGAGAAGGATGTGGGGGAACAGTGACTTCAGGGCACAGCCAGCTATCAGCTAGGCAGAGTTGATTCTCATCATTGATGCTAGCCACGTTCTGTGCAGTTGCTATGAACACTGGGTTAGTAAATACAGAACTGCTGCTCCTGGGAGAAATGCAGGATTAGGTTCCTGTGAACCTGCTCACCAGATTGTTACTAACTCAACAATATAGAACCTGTTTTAAGTGTGTTTCTGCTTAAAGGCCCCTTATTTAATATACAGTGTTGATTCATTAACATTAAACTCACTGCCAACCCCACAGTAACTCATGCCTGAATGAAGTTTATCTAACACAAGAATTTTCTCCATAAAGCACATTACAACCTTGTGCCTAGGAGCACTAGACAGCACTTTCCACGCTGCTCGGGGGCTGTTTTAAATAGTGAAATCACAAACCAAACCATAAAAATGCAAAAAATGTGGCACTAAATAGACCACAAAAAGGACACTCAAAATCTTCTAGCATACTGTATAACTTACTAATGTCTTAGATTTATGGTTTGTTGCCTGTCTGCCCCCACTAGACTATAAAGTCTGTGGAGGCAGGGACATTTATCTACTTTGTACACTAAGCTACCTCAAGAATCTAGAATAGTGATTGCACACAGTGAGTGTTCAGTAAATACTTGTTGACTAAATACATGAATTCTTGGTGGTAACGGGATCGTAATCCATTCTGGAGATAGGAAAAGCCAATGGCTTGTAAGTTTTCAGAAATCTTTGTCCTGGTGGTGTACGCATGGAACTTTAAACCTTCTAATAGTGACCTCTGAGGGGGGTAGTATCAACTGGGATGGCCTTTTGGGAAATTTCTGAGGTGACAGAAATGTTCTATAACTGATCTGGGTGGTGGCTACATGGGTGTGTATAGTAAAATTCATTGCGTTGTGCACTTAAGATTTGTGCATTTTAAAAAATATACGCAAATCCTACCTTAATAAAACAAAACAAAATCGATGTAAAATTGATGAGTGATATGGGGGCTTCCCCATGCAGAATGTTCTGGGTGGTGGCTGCATTAAGATTTGTGCATTTTAAAAAATATACACAAATCCTACCTTAATAAAACAAAACAAAATCGATGTGAAATTGATGAGTGATATGGGGGCTTCCCCATGCAGAATGTTCATTTTGTCATATTATAAGGACAGACAAGGGGGGACACGGGTGGCCTTCTGAACTCGTGCCTGGAGGAAGACAGAAATCCCCCATCGCAGCATCTCTTCTTTACTCTGGCCTTGGCATTTAAGACCTGATTGTATTTTTTCTTTCTCTACGATTTAAGTAAAACTAGTGATCTTCCAAGTCATTAAGTAAGCTCTTATATTTTGTTTTACAGTAGTTAGTCTTGGCTAAGTGAGATGATGTGCATGTCTGTGTGTCGGTGCATGTGCACGTATGTCTATGCTCATTCATGTCATGAAGAGTAAGCCAGTTATTGTATGTTATTTTCATTTCATTGGCCTTAAAACAGATGAGTTTATTTAGATTTCTGAAACTGCCTAGTTAATATCTTATAGCTGTTCGGGATCCTTTGAGACTTGAGCTTTTTACAAATGTTTTCCCCATATGTGAAAACTGCAAGGAAGAAATTAGCATAAACAAAGTTTTAGAAGAATGAAATGCAACTGAAAGCTAGATTTTATATGAATGTCCATCCATTTCCGGAGGGTCTTGGAATTCTCCATTATCCTTATCTGCAAAATTTCCTTGATTTTAAAAAAAATTCTACTTTTTAAATTTTCTTTCCACCTATTCAACATAAAAGCAAAATAAAATCTAGTCATGTCCACAGTATTCATGTTTCGTCCAACACTGTTGCACAAAACTGCATACAATTTTTCATTCGTGAAGATCATTTTCAGTTTTCTCATCTGTAGAGGCAGACGCAGGAAGTGCTGGGAGAGCAGGTTCAGAGTGACAAGTGACCCGGCAGGGACGTGGTGACTCTCCTTACATCCTGTTCGGTGCCTGGAGAGCGCGGCCCCGGCAGGGCAGCAACTCCCCTGCTGAACATGTGCTCCAAGTATGTTTCAATTAAGACCCTACAATGCTGTATTTCAGACCTGCTTTAAATTGTCCTTTCTGGAGGAACATAATGTGCCGTTTTCTTCATCTGCTTTTGAGAATACTGGGTTAGTCAAACACAGAGAAACCTGTTTGGGGAAAACGTCAGGTGTGCCTCTTGCTCATCGTGGTGCCGTGACTTCCTCTGAACCTGACCAGATGCCTCTGGCCCATTTATGAATAAAAATAAATTCTACTTCACTCCCAATGATTCATGATAGTCTTTACAGCTAAGTGTGGTCTTCCTGAAGTCTTGATTAAAGGGGAAACAGGAGGATGACTAATGATCTCCTTCACCTGGGACCTGTGCAGGAAAATGGAGCCCACACCGTCACCCACTGCACGGATCTGTTTTTAGCCCATGGCACTCTGATTTACACACAGAACTGATTCTTAAGGAAAGGCTGAATGCCCATTTTCCACTACTCAAAAAAAGAAAAAAGAGAGTGAAACAAAACAAAACGAAAAAGAAAAAACCAGAATAGTATCACACCAAAGACCTTTCTTTCTTAGTTTAATCTCTGTTTCATTTTGAAGCACTTCACTGGTTTTGACTTGGTATTTACTTGTCGAGCTCACTTATTTAAAATAAAAATACCGTCACTAAAATGTTTCAGTGCCATAGAGGGAAGTGACAGGGCCCTTGCTTCCCCCACATGTTTCCAGAAGACTGTTGCCTGGAGGGCCATAAACATTCTCAGCCTTTGCTGGGTCCAGGGCTGGTGGATCCTGGGCAGTAAATCACTGCCAAGGTCCGGTGAAGAGAGCAGCCCGTGGGCAGAGATATTCAGGATGCTCCCATCTTAAAGGCTTTCGTGGGGGGACATGATTTGCAAGTGTTTGGCAAGCAAAAGCTCTGTGTAGCTCTGTGTCACTTTCAAAGTCAACTTCAGACTGCTAAAACTTTCATGTTTATGAAAGCGGAAGACCATTCTTCAGGCTGATGCATACGAAGAGCTCCACGTTGCTCTGTGCACAAAGGTTGTGGCTACGGACCGAGTAGTGGGGTTTATGACCACAAAAACCAACTAGAGCCTCAGAGAAATGGGGCTAAATCCAGAGGAAAGCAGCAAAACTTCTTAAAGAGGGAATTTACTTGGTCTCACTATTTTGGTTGCCTTTGGGCTAATTTCCATGGATGCGGACATGTGCTTTCCAGGTGTTGGGGGGTCAGCAGATGAAGCTCTCGGACATGTGCGTCCCTGGTTGTGTAAGGGAATAGAAGTTGATAAGTAGACTGGGAGAAAAAGGGGCTCTTTTAAGTAAGTTCAGGACCAAAGTAAAAATGATCGATCAATTATTTGACATAAGAGCACCCTCATTCTCCTCCTTGGCAGCAAAGTCCTGGGCTAGAAATGAAGAATCTACTAGCAAACACACACCAATAAATCACAGGCAAGTGAGACAGACGATCTGATAATTTTTAAGGACCGATTTTGCAGATGGATAGTGTCAATGAAAGATACTTAGGAAACCGATTCATTCATTGCAGAGAGGAGATGGACAGTCACTCAAGCCTCCCCGCTATGCAGCTTCCCAGCTTCTGGTGGCGGAAATGAGACCAGCACTGAGGCCCCCTTGCCTCCTGGTTGAGCGCTCTGTCCACTCCGGTAGACAAGGCCCATCAATTATTGGATCCAAGTGTCACGCATATACCTGCAAAGAATTAGGAGGGTCTCGGAGGGCAGCGAGTGGGGAGCAGAAAGGCCCACAGCTGGTCCTAATTGCGCAGGCTTCCTTCCTCCCCTCCGCCCGCTTGGGCCTCACTAGCACGTGTGTATTTCACTTCTGTTTCTGTTCCTGGAGCCCTTAGGCTTCAGTCCTTGTGAAAGGCATTGGTAAAAAAGGAGTGGCCCTTTGATTTGGCTCAATGAATAACCCTGCAGCTCGTTGTAAACAGTCAATTCCTAACACCCAGAAACCAGCATCCTTAATAAAAAGATATATGCCCCCATCCGTCTTCCCTGCACCTTGATTTTTAGGCTGCTGTCGTAACCTCTTTTCTCCTTCAAATATTTCTTTAGAATTGGGAGGTTGTGGAAGCCTAGTGAGGCAAGGAGGGAAAAATTCAGAGCACTTTAGACCTGGAAGGGAAGGTCTAGAACATCTCATTCCCTGGCCTCTTTCACAGATGACCATAAAAAGGGAATGCTTCCAGAAGGAGCATTCACGCGCAGATTCTGACTCTGCAGGTCTGGAGTGTGGCCTGGGATCTGCATTTTTACCAAGCTCCTGAGTGAGGCTGACATTGCTGATCCACAGACTACTATCCTGGGTACCAAGGGTTGAGGGTAAGCGGCTGGCTTTAGGCTGCACAAGCAGTCAGTGGTTACTCTGGTGACCATAATGAATAGTAATTAACTTCAGTTGGTTCAGAGCCCTGCAACTTCAAGCAAGCTTTTAGAACACTCTGAGTTATGGTTTCCTCATCTATAAAAAGTATAATTTTATGGGATTTTTGACCCCTTTGATGGCCATGGTCTTTATCAAGACCTTTACTCACAAAGCAAGAGGAGAATGTGGGGAAAACATTGACCCAGCTACATGACCCAAGGAGACACTTTGGGCCTCAGTTTCCTTTTCTGAAATGAGGCATTAGTTTGAGCAGTCTACCATTTAGGACATAATATTCCTAGTTTAAGTAAGTGTAGTGGTTTGCAGTTGTGGTATCTTTCTGTTTGCAGCACATCTATGGTCCGTTTAATGCCAAGCTCTTGACCAGGAACAGAGACCCATAATTATGCATCATTTCTATGGGAAAGTTCATTCAGCTTTCTTGCTCTACTTGGTGACATATTTTTCCAAGAACATGGGGGTGGGGAGGAGGGTGATGGCATCTGTAGGCTTATAACCTCCCAGTGACTGGGGGTATTTTGAGGTTCTACCTTTGCTGGCTCCGTCACCCCAGCTGAGTCCTCTAATTCTTGAATACAGCCCAGTGAGATTTCTGCGGGTCTCTTAACTACAAATGACTCCAAGGACAATCTGCAGTTACCGCATCCTCAGGAGGGGCCACAGTGCACAGACATCTATGGCTGCCTCACAAGGTAAAGGTCAATATTAATCTGTTTTCTCAAAAGAGGAAAAAAGAGTGGACTTTTGTGGCACCCTCCTGCTTCTCCACGGAGAATTATGCAACCGTCCCAGAATGATGGCATGTCCCTTGCAGGAAAGTGCTCCCCGGGACCTTCCCTAATGATATTTTACATCTGTATGACAGATGCCATCTTGACAAAGCATATTTCCTTCAAGCTCATTTTGTCCTCATTGTAACCCTGAGAACCAGGTCTCCTCCCTCTCCCCCTTTGAGGAAGAATTAAGGCTCCGCTCGGCGAGGGACCGCTAGCAGTACGGCCCGGCCCGGCGAGTGTGGGGCCAGTTGGGCCTGCACGTCAGGCCTCCTTGCTTCGCGTCCTGGGTTTCCTTCACTCCACCAAGGCCATGACTTTAACATCCCACAAATGTCCTGCGACGTTGTCGGTATGAAATATATGTTCTTCGCTAAGCTTGTTTACTTCTGACTCTGTGGAAAGATTTTAGAGACGTTAGGAACTTTTTTTTTCTTTTCTAAAGACACTGTGGAGAAATTATCGTATCTGTAGTGCTTCTTTTCTGGGCCCTGGAAGGAATCCAAAGCTGTCATTGTGTTTTCCATCTGGCCCTTTTTCAAGAATCTCCTAGCTGCATGCTACAGCCTGGAGGCCGTTCTGCCGGACTCTGCACGCTGCCCCTGGCCTCGGCCTTGCAGGCGGGCAGGCGCCCTGCGGCTGCCCACTGCAGAGGAGCCTGGGGCTTGCAGACACACCTCACCGTGCGCAAACTCACTCCCAGACCGGGGAAGGGGCCCCCAAGGAGACTGCTTTTCAAAAGTAAATAACCGCCTGCTGATTTACTATTCGTTATCTGCAAATTGTAAATAACGCTAGCGCATTTTTAAAACATAATTCAACACATGAAAAAAATTAAATTTGACTTTACTGAAACCATCAGAGGTCACAGGTTTTAAAAAGCAACACTGAAATGAAACATTTGAATTTCCAAAAGAAGGTTGGTGGTGAGTAAACGTTTGCTGTGAAGTTTTAGCTGTCCAGTCCCCCATGAACTCCTAGCACCTCAAAAGACTATGCCACAAAAGACCAGTGAGATGACAGAAGTCTCAGCTTTGCAGAAAGTTCAGAAAATCTGCATTTACAGAGAAGTTTACAATGAGGCTCCTGCCCATTGCTTCCTTCTGAAACAGGTGCTTGCAAGTGAAACTTCAGAAGGCAATTATCGAGCAGGGTCTAATCATACTGAGGACAACTCCGCCAGTTACTCCAGTTTTGAAAAGCTCCTGCAGCCCCTCTAGTACTTCCAAGTTCAATTCAATCGAAGTGGAAAAGAAGAGGAGATGGCCTTGCCTGGGCATTCGTACTTGGACAAGCCTAAGTTTGAATCAGTTTTCATGTACTAACCATGTTCCTGATAATTTGAGAGGATACTCGTTCCCCCCTCCCCCTTCCCTCCCTCCTCCCTTCCTTTCCTCTCTTGGGATATTAAAAGCTGTTTAAAATGCATGGGGACAGTTTGTCATTTAAGGCTTCCTGCGGGTGATCCCAGAACTTTGGAGCTGGAAGGGGTGCTAGCAATTGCTCGATGCATTTCACAAATGAGGAAACCCGAGAACCGGACTGTGGACTGATGTGTACTGCTCCCGGGTGCCGGTCCAATTCAGAGCTGAGTCTCCCAGGTGCTGGGTCCCTTTTAGCTGCCCCCCTCCTCTCTTCTGTTCTGCCCCGATGCACAACACCATCCACAGAATCCCTCTATGTAAGAATGATCCCCCACAGAGAGAATCCTGGGCCTTAAACAACTCTGAATTCAGGTGTCCAGATGACATGGCAAGGTGCCTTCCACGTGTCTTTTCCATTAGGCACAAGGCATCTGTATTAGTTTCCTGTGGCTGCTGTCACAAATCACCACCAACTGGGTGACTTAAAACAACAGAAATTCATTTTCTTATAGTCCAAAAGTCCCAAATCAGGTACCCTTCCTTGCTTCTTCCCTCTTGTGGCGGTTCCAGCTGTTCCTTGGCTTGTGGCTGCATCAATCCATCTCTGACCTTTCTGCCTGAACCTTTGTCTCCTCCCCCTCTCTCTCATAAAGACATTTGTCACTGGATTTAGGGCCCACCTCAGTGAATGCGAGATGATTTTCTCTTCTCAAGATTCTTAATCACATCAGCAAAATTTTTTTTCTAAATCAAGTCAAGTTCACAGGATCCAGGTGTTGGAAGAACATGGAAATACCTTTTGGGGAGGCCACCATTCAACCCACTACAAGCGCTCATGTAAATAAACTCACGGAAACAGCCCTAAATCCTCAATTTAAGTAAAAAAGTAAATTCTAGATTTACATTTCCCAGTGTGTGTTTCTTGCACCCAGTTTTGAAAAGCTGTTTCCCAAGTATGTTTCATGGTCAAATAATTTTGATAGTTTGGTAATTTAGTAAATAAAGTTAAATAGTAAGCAAGGTTTTTTTGTTTTGTTTGTGTCCTTGTTTCTTTATTTGTTTATGTAGGTGCAGGATTCCGCAGGACCTTTAAGAAGCTTTTCAGGAATGAAATATGGTGCATGGCATTTTCCACATGAGAATGGTTTGGAACTATGTGTTTTGCCTGGGTTTGTTTCCCAGAAAACAGGGCTTGAAACAAGGCTTGAGTGCAAGCTTTCCACTGGAGAGCATGACCCAGGGAGCCAGAGGGAAGGACGGGGATCTGGCACAGACAGAGGGAGAGCCAGTACCAAGTGTGTCCTGGATTTGGGCCCCATCCGAGGAGACATCTGCAAGAGCCGGATGAAACGGGTTTAGGGGCAGGGGGCTCTCTGACAGAGGAAGCAAGGTGGCGGCAGTTATCCACAGGTTCCTTCCACAATTAATTAAAGTTCACTCGGCAGGGCCTTACCCTCCAGATCCATGCAGGCTCTGCATGTCTGAGCACCTCGCAAGTCCCCGCTGGATACGCAGAGCATCAGCACCTGCAGGAAGCTGGTCAGAGCCGCGCAGAAGCAGGCACACTGCAATTGCTGGCTTTAGGAGAATCTGAAGTTGTGCACAAGAGCTGTCTGATACAATCCTGGGCCCGTTAATTCAGAGAACATCTCCTAAAACTAGCGCTCCATGGAAGGCTCTTTGAAAAACCAATTTTTCAATTAAATTGCCATGATACCATCAGTTTGTTAACAAAATCTCTTTTATATGACTTGTGCATTCTGGTATTGCCATACACTCTCTCAGTTCTATACTTAAGGGTCACTCTCAATCATCTAATTTTACAAAATACATTGCTATGCTATTTTTTTTTAAGTCAGGAGAGAGTTCATTCTTGAAAGAATTATTTATACACACTGGAAAGCACATTCCTGGAGCTGATTTAATTTTAACTTTATTTGTATTCATATCTGCTGACTGTATGCCATGATAACTGGAAGGTTTCTTAGCGGTATGGAAAACTTCCAGCTCTGCTCATTTGGCCAATGTGATAAATATCATCTTACCAAGAGAGAAAGAAAAAAGAATACACAGCAGTTTCTTGTCTAGCTCAATGGGAAGAAAAAAGAAAGGAAAAGAAAGAGCGTTGCCTGGTTCGAATTTCGGGACAGTTACATTAAACAAAAGGATCAGAAAATGGAAATGGATTCCTTTGAAATGACTGTAATTGGCTGAGTGTTGAGGCTGAGAGGAAAGTAATGATGGGGAACATGGCCGGGGAGAGCATTCATTTTCTCTGACGATGAAGGGTATACGGTCGCATTTGATAGTCCTTCAAAAGCATTTGCAAGAGGAGATTCAGACCTTGCAGAGGGGCCCATTTTTAAGAGACCTGCTTTGTTCACTGGAGTCTGGTCCATGGCTGGTTTGTTGGTATGGAGGAGCCGTGAATCACAGAGAGCCATGTGCTCTCCGAGGCAGGCGCACGGGAAGCATGTGATCAGAACTAAGCCAGAAAAGTAGGAATTAGCAGAAAACCCCAGAACTGGCAGCATCTGTTTAATCTGGCTGTGGCACTGTTATCAATGAAACAAACTAGAATTATGGGTATAGATAGCAGAAGAGGGAGCAAGTGGTTGGTGAAGGATGAGATAAAGCTGTGCTGGCCCAAGTGTGTGTAAAAGGTTTGTTCTTTTTAAGATTCCAGAAATGTTCTTTTGCAACCAACATGTTATTACAGAAGAAAGAGAATCTAGATTTTGCATTCAGGTGACTTAAGCTGATTTTGCGCATCCTTTGCTTGCGAGCTGTGTGGCTTTAAGATAGTCATTTAGCTTCTCAGCCTCTATTTCTTTTTTTGTCTGTCAAATGGAGAGAATAATATCATGTCACTGAGTAGCAAATAAGAGACTACTCTGCTCAAACTAGTTTCAACAATACAGCAGTATTTCCAGGCAAGATGCTCCAGCTGCTCCTCCAAATACATGAAAGAATAGATAAGAAAAAGACATGGTTGGGGCTCAAACTCACATAACTATATCTCAGGACCACAGATGGAAAGACAGTACAAAGTGCCAGAGGTCCAGAAGAAGGCAGCGTTGAGCAGGAGTTAGGTCTGGACAGCGTTACTGCATGCAAAGAAAAAAGAAAGGAATTAGAGGCTGGCTAGGGCCTGGATGGGTCTCAAGGCTATAAATGTGTAAGACTAGAGGGGAAAGGCACAACCTCTTGACCAGAACCTGACTCAATTCCTACTGACCTGGTGACATGACATGGGACAGGAGCACCGATGTCACAGGTGTGGAACTAAAGCCTCAAGTGTTTGGGGAGAGGAAATACAAACGTTATGAAATTGTATGCATTTAACCGCATAGACTCAAAATACAAAAAGCAAAAACTGACATAAGGAAAAACTGAGGAATCCACAAACCCACTGGGATAATTTATCATGTATCAGAAATATTTGGTTGACACTAAATGGATGAGAATAGAGAAAATATGAACAGGAAAATAAAAGCTTTGTTGTAATAAATACAGAGACAACCCTACAACCCAAAAGGAAGAATATATATCATTTTCAAGTACACATAAAGTATTTATAAAAATTTACTATGTATAGGTCAAAAAGAAATTATCTACAAATTTCAAATAACCACTGTCTTATGAATAGTAGTTTTCTAATTAAAAGCAATTAAAGTAGAAATTAACAAAAAATAGAATAAAAAATTGTCAAACATCTATTGGGAAACTTAGAAACGTGCTTCTAAAATAGTTCATGAGTATATTAGTTTCCAATTGCTGCTGTAACAAATTACTACAAACTTAGTAGCTTAACATAACAGAAATATATTCTCTGGCAGTTCTGGTGACCAGAAATCTAAAATCAGCATCACTGGGCTAAAATCAAGATGTCAGGGCTATGCTCCCTCTGGAGGCTCTAGGGAACAATTTCCCTTTTTGCCATATAAAGTAATAGTCACAGGTTCCAGTGATTAGGACTTATGGAGGGTTAGGAGACATTATTCAGTCACTTTGTGGGTTATATGGGAAAAATTACGGTGAGAATTGTGAAAGACAATGCACATCATATATATCAAAACTTGTGGAATGTAGCCAAAATCATACCTAGAGGTAAATATATAGCTGTAAATGCAAATATTTTTTTAAAAAGGAATCTTTAAAATAAACTACTTGCCTCAACTCAAACAGTTGGATCACAAACAAAATACTACCCTCCCAAAGCAAAAGGCCCAGACAGTTTTACTGGCAAGTTTTTGGAAACTTGAAGGAACAAACATTCCCTGTCCATTACAAATCTTTGCAGAGTTTATATTTTAAAAGGTCAGCTACCAAAATAATTTTATCAGGCTAATACAACTTTGATATGGAAATTAGAACAGTACAAGAAAAGAAAATTATAGACCAATCTTACTTATTAATGTAATCATAGATGCAAAAATTCCAAATAAAAACAGAAAATTGAATTCAGTAGTGAAAATATACAATGACAAAATAGGGTTTATCTCAGTAATTATACGGCTGGATCAATACTAGAAAATTTCTCAATGCAATACACACTATTAATATATTAAAAGTAAGAAATCATATGATCATCTCAATAGATGCTCAAAAAGCATAAAATGGAAGCCCTCTCTTATTCATGATTAAAAATGTAAAAACTCTTAGCAAAAACAGGAGTGGAAAGAAGAGGTTTTCACTTGATAAGCGTGCCCATGAAACACCTGCAGCAAACTTCATATTTACCAATAAGATTTTAGAAGTTTTCCCACTAGACTAAGGAAGAAGCGTGCCCAGTTCACTGTTCCTCATTTGACCTGGCCAGGTTTGGGTGGCCTGTGCTGGTTTGCCATTTCCCTTCATAGGGATGAGGTGTGCACATGCAGGTGGTAAGGCCGCTGCCTGTCCTCAAAATCCACTTTTCTCTTCCTCCATTGCAATACAGTTCCAGCTAGGCGCATGGTAGCCCAGCTAGCCCATATTTCCCTACCTCCTGTGACAGGCTGCGTGGTCAGGGGACTACGTTCTCTCCCGTGGAATGCAAGATGAAGGGGTATATGCTACATACAGGTCTGCGTCTTAAGACCTAGGTGTGCCCCTTCCAAACTCTCCATCCCTTCCCACAAGCTGGAACCTGGAAATGGGGAACCAGCTTCAATCATGCAGGCAATGATGGTCCAGGGGTTGATGAAGTTACAAGAGGAAAGAACTATGTTCGCTGAAAGACCTTGTGGAAGAGCGCTGCCTCTTCTTCCTGCACAGCTCATGGGGGCTAAGTGACAAAGAGATAGAGGTGTATATTCTTGAAACTGGTGAAGCTTTTTGTCTCTTTTTTTATAGCAGCTTGGCCAGACATAACATAGCCAACAACATGGGAATAATGCATCCCTCATCAGGATAGCAGGTAATCCTGGAGAGGAGTAGAAAGTAGGAATATTGGATTGCGCAGTGCCGCAGAAAGAGTTTCAACAGCATTTTTAGTGTTTGATTTCTTTAAAGAAAATGTAGAAGCAATTATGACAGTAGGTACACTAGTATGTATTATATTATTTTCTATTTTTTTCTGCAGGTTTGAAATATGCAATAATAACAGTGAAAGGAAAAAAGTGATAAATAGAATGTATTGGCTATATTCTGATTTGAGGACAATCTCAATTCAGCTACCAGTAATATCACCAGGAATTATTTGATCTTTGACTTGAATGTGCCTTCTTCTGGATTTTGGCTTTTTCTTAACATGCCCCTCCTGGTCCCAAGATAACTACCAGTATCTCCTGGATTTTACACAGCCTCACTCATTACAGACCTTTGCCTTCGGGTAGGTAAAACATTCTTCCATCAAACATTTATTGAGATTCTATTATTTGCTAAATGTTAGTGACACAGAAATAACTCCAAGACATTATTCTCTGCATGGAAAATCTCCAAGTATTCATCCCGGGACATTCATGGTTTTTTTTTTTCTTTTTGCATACAGATTATTTTTAAAGTGCTCATATTCTGAAATTTATGATGCATGTTGGGTAACTGACTTAGGATTGGCACCCATTCTTCCTCAGCCTAGTCTTTTGTCTATGAACATGAGACACTTTGCTCTAGTTACCCTCTGTGCTTTTAAACACCTTTTTTCCTTTTCTACCAGCTCAAGTTTAAATGTTTCTTCAAAGCCTTCCAGAATATCTTTCTAAGGAGTATCAAGAAATGAATCCACAGGCAAGTCAGTGACTGGGGTGACTTCTCTCCAACAACAATGTTGTATCGTCAGAGTCAGACCTGCTAAATGTCACCTCCAAGCAAGTTCATTATTCCCTCCTTTGTGTTCCCATAGCATTCAGTTTATACCATCAGTATAATACTTAGATGTTGTTAAATCAAATAAGCAGGAGGCCACTGATCTGAGGCTGTCTTTGTACTTTGAGTTTCTACATAACAAACTTCAGCCATAGTATGTAAATAAACCAAAACCTAACTCAGAAGTATAGCAGACACCTGAGTTTTGGTCAATCACAAGCAACTGGGTTTCAGCCAATCACAGGCAGCCAACTCATCACATCATCCTCAAATAAGGTAGATATCTAACTGTGGCCAATCAGGTAATTTTTCTACTTTACTTCTGTGTCTGGCCTAACGGCTCTCACTGCTCAGACTGCTGAGCTCTTCAAACCTCTTCTGGCTCTGAGTGCTGCCCAATTCATGAATCATTTTTTTAAAATGAACTATGCTAAATTTAATTTGCTTAACATTTTTTTGAACAATGTATATACACAAAACTGACTATAACACAGCATGATTTCTCTTACACTAGACTTTAGGTTTCTTGAGAGTGCGAACTCTTGATTATCCACCTTTAAGTTTCAGTCTTCTGGATCATAACAGACACTCGTGGGAGAGAATGCTGATTGCCTACCAATATCAATTCTTTCCTTCTTTCTCAGTAACAGACTCAAGTTAGCATGCCATATGCTTTCTTTAAAAACTGCATTTCCCACCCTACCTTGCAGATAAAGGTGGTCAATGTGAGTGCAATGGATGTTCTTGAGTAGGATTTCCAGAAAAATTCTTTAAAGGGGGTTCACTCCACTGGGAGGCCAACATCCTTTTCCTCTTTTCCCCTCCCTTTGCCTTTCTGCTCAGAATTTGAATGTGATGGTTAAGTACTAGCCATCTTGTGACCATGAGTAAGCCTTGAAGGTATAAGCCATGTGTTAAGGATAGTGGATCAAAAACACAGAAAATGTAGAAAGATAGGACAATAGCTACAATTGTATTGCTGGACCACCTATCCCAGGACTCTTAATGTGAGAAAAGAATGCATCTCTATCATTTTTGGTTTGTATTACTAGTACGTGAATCTGATCTTAACTAATATAAACCTTGATAAGTGTTTACAATTAAAGTAAAGCATAATTGGTGGAATAACTTATTCCACATGGGCAGCCTCTACCAAAGGTTGCCAGTCATCAGGCTGCAGGCTTAATCAAAAAATGAGGCAGGTTTATACAGAAAAAAAGTATTAAGTTCCAACATTGGAAAACTGAGCAATTTCATAATAACATTTGAACTTCTTCTTTTTTGAAATTGTGAAGGTTTAGTAACATTGGGCCCATGCTCCTGCCTGGCATCAGTTGGCAGAAACCGAAAGATGTCTGCCTCTCTGCGTGGGATCAAGGGTCTCCCCTGCAGCTGCATCGCCACTCAGCCAGCTTCTCTGTTTATGGGAACTGCTCAGCCCCTACAGGCCACTGAATGGGGGGCCCTAGGTCTGAGTTAATGTCAAGCCCCTATCTAGATTTTTAGCCTTAGTTTTTCAGGTTGTTTAATCTGCTCCAATCAAAGACATCCCATATCATCAGGTGTCCACTTTACTTTGCATAAACGCACCCAGTTGAAGTGAGAAATCCTTTCTGTTATGCAGGTGAAGGGCCAGGATTATGTCTGATAAAATTTTTTTGGTGCTCACATTTGTTAGGTCAATGTAAAGCTGACTGTGAATAAGAATCTGTCAGGAAAATTTTGGTTTTTAATGCAGATCCTGAGCTCCACTAGAGAATTTTTGAGCCAAAATTATAAGAATCTAAGAGATCAACTGGCCTGTGAATCGGGGTGTGGCAAAATGGGGCCATGGGATGCTCAGCTGGCAGATCAGATCACAGTCACCAACCCGAATGGCTCGTGGCCAAGAGACATGGCCACCAGGGCCATTCTTTAATGGTATACACAGACACACACACACATGATTTCTGTGTATATATAATATGTATTTTATATATGTGTGTGTGTATGAATGAAGAACAAAGAGGAAGAGGACGGGAAAGTTGAAAACAGAGAAGAAGAAATTTTCAGAACACAATCAGCCAGGGTGGTGAAGGGACCCTAAATTAGGTCGCAGGCCGGCAAAGGCTCTGTTTACGGTTATACCTGGAGTGGGAAAAAACCCGCAAATACTAGACAGCAAACATTTGCTTAATATGTGTCGAGCGTTAACCGGGATATCAGAGATAAGGCAGGGAACAAAACATAAGCCTCTCTGTCCATGTGTAGCATAGAGGCCCCAGGGACAGATAAACAATAATCTTATTAACAGGTAAACTTGCGATGTCAAATAGGGTTAAAGTTATTCTCTAAGAATCTGAGGACCTATCCATCAATGTTAACCAGACAGAGTCTAAGAAAAATGACTCCTCTGTGGGGTTGCATACAATGCAAGGAAAGAGAGTCCCCTACCCGTAAAGGTCAGTGGTGGCATTTAAGCAAAACTAGGCATGTTGTAGATACATGCAAGTTTTGGACGCAGGGATTGGGCTAGACAACGTTGTCGGGATAGTCAACTTGGAAACTCAATCATCCTTTGTTCTTTGTCTCTCCTTCTGCAATATCTCCTTTCTTCACAGAACTATCCAGAACCAGAGAGGGGACTCCATGGTAGGAGGGATTGAGGTGGTAAATAAAAGATTTCCCACATGGCCTTGAATTTGGTAAACAAAATTAACTACTAAGTAAGTGGGCTTCTCTCTACATGAATTTCTTATCATTTTCTAGGTCTTTGGACAAAAATCATATTTTAAGAAATTGTATTTAAGATGTGAGATAGGAAGGATATACAGTCTGTGAATATTAAATACAATAACTATTTGTGGGCACAGATATTTGAAAACAGTGTTGCAGTCACATCTGAGCCATCCAGTACATCACTACAAGGAGCACAAGAGAAACAGTGAATCAGAGACAGTAGAAACTCCATTTAAGGTCAAAAGTGGCAAGAAGAACATATTTCAGGATGAAAAACAAATATCCAGTTTTATGTTCATCTTTGCACGACTTACTATTTCAGCAACAGTGGGAAACTTTTAAACCACTTATGTTTGGATCTTTGGTCAGTAATGGACTTTTTGTTCACAAGGGAAATCTTTTTTCCCAACCTGATGCTTTATGACCTAAGTCATGTGATATCTCATTTTTTTCTAGCAGTGTCAGTTTCAAAAGTGTGCAGGATTCTGTGTTTCTTTAAAATTGGTGCATGTATAAAATGAAGAAATTTATATTTCTGCATAATAATCTGCCATGAAAACTAAATGCATGAAAAGTTTGACCTTACAGAAGGGCATTCTCTTTTGAGTTATGGATGAAAAAAAAGAAAGGACTGAAACATAGCAAAGATAAAAAATCCATTCTTATTTTTCTAAGTGCTGAAATTCCTAAACAGTCTGATGATTTATCTATAAGCTTTCTGCCCAACAAAAATTTATCTTCTAGCTTGAAATCAAAACTGAGGAATTCCAGGCTTAAAGGAAATCTCTGCCTCGTGTGTGTGTGTGTGTGTGTGTGTGTGTGTGTGTGTGTGTGTGAGATTCACACTTTGCAATGATAACTGTCAGCATTTTAGTACAGTTTAACTTGAGCATAAACATATAGAGAAGAAAATAATTTTGTGCAGTGGGGTGATCAAAACGAGGGTTTCTTTTCCTTAAGGAATTGGTGAGAAGCCAGGAGGCTAAGAGGTCCATCTTTGCGCCAGCCATGGGCATGTCTGGAGTCTCCTTCTCCCCGCCTTGTCTTGGTCAGCTGTCCAGAGTGGCCCACAGTTCTTGCTCTGCAGCTGGTCACTTCCTTGTTTTCAGGATCTTCAACAATTTTCAACACCTCTGTGGCAGTTCTTGGTGTTTCCAGCTGCAGTTGTCCACGGCTCACCTGATGGGCAGGATACTGACCAACATATTTAATGATATTTATCGATACTATTTATGAATGCTACACACTCACCACCCACTCTCCATCCCCTTCCCAAAACTGTCCCTAGCACTGCAAGGTTCTTGCTGAAGACAATGAGGAGCCACTGAGCCATTGCTGAAAAACAAGCCAGTGGCTTAATGAAGGGCTGGGAGGAAATCCACCCCTCAGAGGCAGAGACCGGTGTACAAATTGCTAATGTCATTCAGACCATAATTGCAATAAGCGTGACAAAGAGGGTAATATGAGGAATGACCAGGGACAAAAAGCAATTGTGTGTTTTCAGAAAAAAATGTGGTTATTTCAGGAATGATACATCCATCAGCAGTCACTGATGATGATAATGATAATACCCTTTTCTGAATATCCACCTTGTGCCAGAACCACACCAGGTATTTCCTTATGTTGTCTCTAATGCCCGTCTGCCAACAATAACTCTCAAACGAGGATATTTCCTTCCTTCCTGCCTTTCTCTCTCCCTCTCCCCTCTCTTTCTTTCTTTAGCTGAGACTACCAAGACTCTGAGAAGTTAAGTTGTTTGATCAAGGTCACAGCTACACTGTATCGGAGCTGGGATTTTAGCCCAGATTCGTCTGGTTATAAAATCTATACTCTGTCTTGTATCTTGCATTCCTTAGATAATATCAGGCTTTGCAGCTTTTTTTGTTTGTTTGTTTACAAAACTGTACATATGTCTGGAAAATGCTTTTAAGAAGATGAACATCTAAGCATGAATTTTTCCAAACTGGAAAGTTTGAGAAAGTCTTTCATGGTAAAGTATGAAAACAAATATTACTGACACTTCTGCCTTTGAACTTCTGAAAAATTCAGAGCAATAGTTATGGAGAACTTACTGAGACAGCTGACCTTTAAAAAACAGACATTTTCTCTTAGTTTACAGGCCACTTATAAATTCACCCACTCCATGAATATCTATTGAACAGATACTATGCATGAGGCCTCTTACAACAATCCTCTGGTTATGGTCTCACATCTGTGATACTCTCAGTTGAACCTCCAGCAAGCTCTTTGACTAGGAGACCCAAGTCCATGCTGTGCAAATAGGGGCCAGTTTTAACATTTCCAGTTAATGCTTTCATTTTGTTTGTTGAGCTACTCTCTAAGGGGTAGCCAGGAAGCTAGATAGCTGAGAGAGATTTAGTAACTATTTAGTTATTTATATTTTAAAACTCAGTCCAGTCCAGTTTAAATTCTGACTTCTAATTAGCGTAGATGAGACTTAAAAGCTTCTAGGACCTGCATGTGGGGGAGAAAGGCACGGCCTGGCCCGAGGGCCTGCTTACAGCTTAGGTCTCTCTCCCCCCACCCCCTCCTCACTTCCTTTCCTCTCCCTGCAGCTCTTCCTCCCTCTCTCCCTCCCTCCCTCCATCTCTCTCCCTCTCAGCTCTACACTCCCTCACCCTGACTGGAGACTTCTCCTTCCTTCCTGCCCTTTGCAATGTTATGTCCCAAGCAGTACCTGTGGTCGCCTTCCTGAGACTCTAAGCTTCAAGGCTTAGTGGTAGACGGGTATGAAGAGAAAGGAAACACGGATAAAACAGACTGCCCAGGACAAAAAACACACAGAAAGGTATTTCAAAAACACAACATCCAATACACTTATTTTTGCTATGTCTTCCCCCTTCCCTTTGAATTTAGAAACATATCTGGGTTTTACCACCTTCCCCTAGCAGCACAGTATAAAGTAGAAGCTCTGTAAATGTTTGTCGAATGAATGTCATTCAGTGTGAAGCTGCAGCTTGTTGTGAGATTGACCAGCACCAGGTCTCACTGAGACAGTGAGTCCTGACCTGGGTCTGGATGAAAGTGTGTGACTTGTAGGACCAAAGGCGAAGGAACAGGGCAGAACGTCCTGCCTTCAGTTTACAAGGCGCTGAGCACCAGCCGCGCGCCAGGCATTGCTCCTGGGGCTCACTCAGACACAGTGAAGAACAGTTCTGTTCTGACCGGCTCATGGACTGGTGCAAGAGGCAATGTAATGAATCATGGTAAGTTTTGTGGGTTTTTTTTTAACTTGCCTAAATCCTAAAATACAGAACGATGTTGTAATATTATAGTAGAGATAATGAGGTAGAGATGTGCAGGTACCAGATTCGTGGGATCAGCCTAAAGTCTACCAAAAGAAGAAATTCCATCAATACTCGGGGAAATTTGAGGCGGAAGACCTCCTCCCAGTCACAGGGAAAACAAGGAAAACTATCAATAGCTGTCATCTTCCGCATCCACACGTAAGGAACCAATGTGACCTGTCATTTTCTTCCCCTTGAAAGTTCTATCTAATAGCTGGGCTTGTATCCATTTGCAGGAGTGCTACAAAATCATTAAATGCTCTCTACCCATTTGGAGATATTGAATAAGACAGCATGAAAAATTTTCACTATTGGGTAATATATGGTGATTAATTCTCATCTGAATAATTTGATTTTTCAGGAGGTTAAAGGTATAATTAATGATACCAAGCAGTTTTGCTTCCACTCACTGTTCATTCTCTGTACACGTTGAAGTTCTGCTGGGGAAGCAGTGAGTTGGCAGAACTAGAGAGAGCTGCCACCCGACAAAATTCTATACCCCATAGAAATGTAGAAACTGCTACAGAGTATGTGGAAACTGGAAAAGTCTTGCATCGGACATAAGACGTGAACTCTAAACGTTTCTCCTTTAAAACATAATAATGAAACAGAAATAAAAGAAAAGTTAGGTGTTGGTATAAAAAAAAAAGAGTCCCTAGACCAGTGTTGCCCAGTGTAGTGGCCACTAGCCACATGTGGCTGTTGGTACCTGAAATGCAGCTAGCCAAACTGAGATGTGCTGGCAGTAAAACCCACGCTGGGTTTCAATGATGTCATGTAAATAAAATAAAATAAAATACCTCATTAATATTTTTAATATTTATTACATGTTGGAATGATAATATTTTGCATATATTGGGCTAGATAAAATATATGACTAAATTAATGGCTTTTTTCCACTTTTTAAAAAGAGGGCCATGAGAAAATTTAAAGTTACATATGTAGTTTGCACTACTATCTACTTTTCAGTGCTAACTACTGTAGACTGTGATGTTTGGAGCATTCTGTGCACACACACACACGCACACACACACACACACACACACACAACCCGCTTCTCCTCCTCCTCCTCTTTCTTCCTTTTTACCAAAAATTGGGAAAGTTTACTATTAAGGGAAACTGACCTGCTTTAAAAGAAAATGCCAACCACATGGGAATATAAAAGAAACTTAATTCAGTTTTCTTATGTTTTGTTTTGTTTTTGTAAGAGAAGGATATCTGAAATGTCATGCTCAACTGATTTTAAAATTAAGAACAGATAACATAAATATCTTCTTAAATAAATTGAATAAAGACTCAAAATCCACTTCAATTCATGGGATGCTGGTTAAGGGCAGGGAGCAGGGCGTGCTGAGGAGAGTGGAGAGTGCTACAGTTTGGGTGCCTGTCCCCTGCAAAGCTCAGACTGCAACTCCATCCCCAGTGTTGGAGACGGGGCCTGATGGGTGTTGGGGGGACAGTCCCTCATGCATAGATTAATGCCCTCCTGTCTCTCTTGCCTCATCTCTCACCAGGTGATCTCTGCACAGGTGGCATCCCCCTCGCCTTTGGCCATGAGTGGAAGCAACCTGAGGCCCTCACCAGAAGCAGATGCTGTTGCCGTGGTTCTTGTACAGCCTGCAGAACTGTGAGCCAAATAGACCTCTCTTGTATATAAATCACCCAGCCTCAGGTACTCCTTAATAGCAACACTGAACAGATGAAGACAAAGAGACAATGACTCATCATCAACCTCAGAGTAGTCATTTTACACTCGTATTCCTAGAAATCTTGAAGAAAAAGGTATGCATACGAGACAAATGAATGCCTTCTTACACCAGCTATCCACGCTCGCCATGGCCTTTCCCAGGAATCACCCTAAATTCTGTACACCAACTGCACCAAAGTTTACTATGCATTTCCTCTCTCTTGTACACCTGCTTTTCTGTGAATAGCAAAAGATTCCCTCCTTTGAGTGTGGAATGGGCTTTTCCCACTCAGGAGCAAACGTTTACTAGGGAAGGAGGAAGGATAGTACCAGGGTCCGTTTGAGCCTTACCCTCAGCACAAGTTTGATGTGATAGTTTCTGCAGCTGCAGGGACTTCCGCAGAAGCAATGGCTATAGAAAGGAACAGCCAACCTGACCCCTCTTGGTCCATCTGAGGAAGAAGGCAAGACCACTTGCTGGGCCTCAGTTCTTTCCACCATGGAGGTCTCTGGCTGCCCCCAGCTTTGGAAAGGGGCCACCTTAGGAGCAGCACTCACACACTGCAGCTCAGAGCCACAGAGGAAAGCATCAGCCTGACTCCCTGGTTCAGGTTCCCCACCCCTCCCCAGGATTAGCAGTGGCACCAGGGACAATGCTGAGAGGTCGGGAGTCACTACGGGCTTTCTCTCTGTGTCCTCATGGCCAGACATTGCCAGCTCATTGCCACAGTGTCCAAAGCAATTGATTAAAGCTCTTGTCAAAGGCCTTGGGCAATGGTTTCCACTCCCACTGCCAACCCAAAGGCCAGGAAATGAATTATAAAGCATCAACTTAAGTTCAGCTCTGTCATTGCTGCTATATATAAACAATGCTTGTAATTTTAGGCATTCTACAAATCAAAATAAGACAGACAATGAAAAAATAGACAAAGAAACCATTGACTTTAGAGACAAAATTGACTTACACGGTTTTATTCTAGTTTCAACTTTACTTTTCATGGATTATAAAACTGAGACAGCAAGGGACTGAGTGACTTTTCCAAACCACATCACCAGTTGGGATTAAATCAGTTTGTAGTGTGTCTCCTCTTAGTCTCCCAGCACATTTTGGTTGATGTAGACACTCCAGGGTAGGTAAACTCACTTTGGACCTTTCTAGGACAATCTAACTCACCATGAACAATTTGCTTTCCATTCCTTTCCTAAACATGTTAACTGCTGTCCACAACATGCTAAATCTTTGCTGTGCTGGATTCTACTTAAGCATTCTGTGAATTATCCTCCTACCACATGAATTGGATGCTTAGGCAGAGTCAGTTGAATTTGTTCTCAAATCTGTTTATATAAGTTGTCCTTGTTGTTATAATTATCTGCAGTTGACCCTTGAATAACACATTTGAACTGCATGGGTCCACTTATGCTTGGATTTTCTTCCACCTCTGCCGCCCCTGAGACAACAAGACCAACCCCTCCTCTTCCTCCTCAGCCTCCTCAACGTGAAGGTGATGAGGATAAAGATCTTTATCGTAATCCACTTTCACTTAATGAATATTAAATATATTTTCTCTTCCTTATGATTTTCTTCATAACATTTTCTTTTCTCTAGCTTACTTTACTATAAGAATACAGCATATAATACACACAATAAACAACATATGTGTTAATCAACTGCTTATGTTATCAGTAAGGTTTCTGTCAACAATAGTAGGCTATCAGTTGTTAAGTTTTTGGTGAGTCAAAAGTGATACACAGATTTTTGACTGTGCGGCGGTTGGCGCCCCTAACTCCATGTTGCTCAAGAGTCAACTGCAATTAACTTAAATATAAATCAATAAAAAATGAATTTAGAAATATAATTTTCTCTGTAAAAATTAAATGCTTTGAACAGTTATAGGAAAACTGTGAAGTTTTAGAAAAAATAATCTTAAAACTCTAGAGGGATTCTGCTCTCTGATTGTTTCACTGGTTTTGATTTAAGATCTTGCTTTCTTTAAGAAAAAATTAAAACTGGAAATTATAAAATAAGTATTATTGTTGTGGCTCATGTATAAAAGACAATGCGGAACTTCAATAGTTGTGCTGAAAACCAAAAAATAATCCTTGGTCTTATATCAAATGTTGGCAAATAAATGTAAATGTGTATGTTTTGAAATAAAATAAATTATGCAAAGTATCATTTTTGTAGTAAGTTTACATAATATCTGACTCTTCTGATCAACCTGCCAGGTATTTCTCATGTCACATAAGAAAACAAAAAACTCTCTACTATAAAAGTTAGGGAAAGAAAAGGGCACACATGTATTTCAAAGTACAAAAGGTTAAGATTTTTGCAACCCTTACGTGACTAAAGCAATCATTTTTATTGCTAAACCCCAAAAAACTTAAGAAAGTATTTTCCTATACTTGCTTCTCCTTAGGCCTTTTAAGGACTAATAAAAGAATGTAAGTTTTGCTCCACTTATTATATTCTTGTTTTCTTGTTCCCTTCTTTTCTCAAGACCAACCTAAGTGCTTGTAACGTATAAAATTTCTAACTGCTAGAGGCAGGGGCAGTTCACTCTCAGATTAACCTTCCTGCTACCAAAGCCAATAAAATTTTGTCTCTTTTCACCTATTCTAAGACCCTTGACAAAAAGGTAGTAAAAAATAATAATTTGCTGATCAAATGGTGCTTGAAGACATAGTCATTGGCCGAAGTACTGTTATCACTTAGGTAAACTTTGAATCTTGAGCCAGAATTTCCTCATTTCTCCTTACAGGGGTCCTCTACATCATTGGAAAAGTACTCAAGCCCTTCAGCAAGATGCTACACTTAAAAAGAAAAAAAAAGATCCAACATTCCCACAAAAGTATTTTGGAGCTTTATTGAAGTCTTTCAAACTCAGCAGAACATAAAAACCTTCTCTCCTCCCTTCTGGAAGCCCCATTCATCACAACCGGAAAACTTCCCATCTACCCCTTCTCACCACACCCAGTCAAGCATCAGTACTCACTGGGTCTCTCTGGTTCTCTCTCCCACCCCTTTAACTAGCACTTATTAAGAATCCCTTATTTTCTTATCTTCCAGTAAAGATCTAGCCTTTCTAATGTAAATCAAGCAAGTCAGGATAGATGCCTTTCAACACCTCCGCTAAACCTACCCATCTCCCTGATCTGCATAACAAGGCCCAGGAAGGGTCCTTATTCTCCTTAGGTGCAGAAAAGTGAGAGAGGCTTTTAGTCTCTTACGGTAATTGAGACTGATTTCTGTATCTTTTAGATGAAAGGCACTGAATCTATTATTTGTTAAACTCCTGTCTCTTAACTCCTAACAAATTGAAATTTTCTTCAGGTGTGATCTTGGGCAAATCACAATCGCCCTGAATATGAGTTTCTTGAGCCTTAAATAAGGGAAACAATAACACCTTATGATCTATGAGGACTAAATGAGATACTCATTTGCAGATGGCTTTCCATTTTAAAAGCCCTTTCTCCTATATTGAACCCTTGGAATGGCAAACACAGGGCGCCCTAAGAGGAATTATGACTAATTAAAAGTCATGTTCCCAATGTTCTCAGAGAAGATGATCTCATAGAATTACATAAAACTGACCAAACTGAAGATGATGATTCAGCCTGAACAGTTTTCCAATCTTAAAGGATAATTATTTTTATTTTTATTTTTTTTGAGACACAGTCTTGTTCTGTTGCCCTGGCTAGAGTGCCGTGGCATCAGCCTAGCTCACAGCAACCTCAAAATCCTGGGCTCAAGCTATTCCCCTGCCTCAGCCTCCCGAGTAGCTGAGACTACAGGCACGTGCCACCACACGCAACTAATTTTTTCTATTTTTAGTTGGCCGGCTAAATTTTTTTCTATTTTTTAGTAGAGACAGGGTCTTACTCTTGCTTAGACTGGTCTCGAACTCCTGACCTCAAGTGATCCTCCTGCTTCAGCTTCCCCTAAATGATATATTTTTTTTTAAGAGAAAGACATGATTCTCATATAAAAATAAAATGAACATGTGGCCCAGATTTTTCTCTCGCTATTAATTAATGAGGAAGCCAGTACTATGTTACAACCAGGTCAAAGGAGAATCCAAAGAGTGGACACGTCTTATACAGGTGGTCAGGAATGGCCTAAATCAGTTTGCTTAATAGTTGCGAAACTGGCTTTCTCTGTGGTGAGAAGGTAGAGAGAGAAATCATGGTGCTTCCACTAGACCCAATACAGTCAATTCTGATTATTTGCTGATGTGTATTTGTGAATTTGTCTACTTGGCAAAATTAATCTAAAACCCCCAAATCCACACCCCTGATGCTTTTGCGGTCATTGGCAGACATGCGCATGTGCGGAGCAGTGGAAACCTTGAGGTCCCAGCTGAGGTGGCACAAGGCATGCTCTGCCTTCACGTTTCAGCTCTCACACTGCAAGCAGGTGTCTCCTTTACAGCCTTAGCACCACATTCTTGTGCTTTTTGCTGGTGATCTGGCTATTGAAAATGGCCCTAGTGTAGTGCTGAAGTGCTGTCTAGTGCTCTAAGTGCAAGGAGACTGTGATGTGCCTTACAAATAAAATTGGAGTTAGATAAGTTTTGTTCAGGCATCAGTTATAGGACTGTTGGCCATGAGTTCAAGGTTAATGAATCAACAATATAGGATAAATAAGCTATGTTTAAGCAGAAACACACACAAGACAAGGTTGCACATCGATTGATTGATGAAAATGTCATGACCAAAGGCATAGAGGAAACTTATTCTGTGTTTTCCAGAAGCGCAGTGGTTCAGTAATCTGTAATTCAGTGTTCACTGCGACTTTATAGAACTTTATAGAACATAACTGCTGTGAATGATGAGACAGTATTTGTCTTTGGACAAGAACCATTTGCATTGCTATCCATTATCTACAGCTTACAGAGTTGTAAAGTAGCTCAAAGACAATAAAAGACATAAATATCCCAGAAAGGGTACTCTAGACAGGGCACCCAATAATGTTTTTTGCCCATTTCAAAATCTTTCACAATTTTTCCTGACATAAATATTTTTCTTAGTTACTAGGTTGCTTTGGTTGTTTTAATTAAGCAAAATAAACAATGGTTGTCAGCCTAAAAAGTAAATTCTTTTAAAATTCCTACTCGACTACTAAAGCCTAATCCTCTAACATTTAAACATAATGTTATTTCACTTGGAGTTATGTTTGCACATATCAATCATTTGATGATTTCCTCTGGAAATTATGAGTTGAGTCGAGTCAAAGGCAGGTGAGGAGGTATTAGGTGAGAGAAAGTAGGAGGTGGACATTATTTGCCTACAGATTTAACTTTGTCTTTTTCCCTAGAAAGAGCAAAGGAAAGGAGCATTGTTGGGCTTGCCTCTGAGGGAGAAACAAACTACAAGGCTAGAGAATCTAAAACGTTCTCAGAGAGTCAGATGCTGAGTCTGAGAGCTTAACGCATTCCTAATACTCATGTGTAATTAGATGTTCTTGTTCACTTTTTTGTTTGTTTAGTGTTTCTGCATTTCCTATCTATAGCTGTCTTGGTAATCTCAAGAGGCCAAAGTGAAGAAACAGCTTAAATAGTTGTCAATTCTTTTGGCTTTGGATTAGTAACAGGTGTTTAGTAGCTGAAATAATTACTCGGAAATTATAACACCAGTGTCTCAGTCTCTCAGCTCTCACTCTTTACATATCTGGCTATGTGCTCATCAAAGCCTTTCTTCTTAAGGCTGTCCGATTTTAGACAGGTGATAGGCAAATAGATGACACAGACATTCACACCTACCCAGATGCATAAATACATAAGTAGGTGCTCTCACAGATACTAATGCCAGTGGATCCTGAATTTCATCTGATCCTCATTTACCTGACATATGTGATAATAGAGGACCTGTTTTTGCTGCAAGTATGATCAATAGACTTGTGATATACAAATAGGCTGCCAGCTTTAATTTATCTCAATAACACAATATGGCAAGAAAATGATCCAAGGAAATTTAGTACTCAGAGTGACAGAGAATCAATAATTCTATCAAGGGAACCAAGGAAAGGCCTCTATATATGTATTCTCTTGTATATTTGAATTACTCTGTATTTGTCATAAAGAAAAATAAAAGGCATCTGTGAATACATCAACAGGATATAACCTAATGCAGAGGCTTTTTACTCAGCTAAGCTGGATCTATCTTTCCAGACTTCCTTCCACTGTCTGGTTCTGGGTCAGAGTTGGCTATGAAGGAAATTCGTAGTAGATTTGGAAGGTGGCAGTGAAGCAACAGTCATTACACCCCCAAGGTCAATGTAGAGCACCTGGTGACACTTCAGTTCCCCACGTGGACACTGACCTGCCAGCTTCCCTGGTGGCCAGGACAGTGATGGGGCCTCAGGTGGCCCAGCCCTTTCTCATCTCCTTTGCTTGTCTGAGTCCTGGGCCAGGTGCAGCTGTGGCTTGTGGCAAAGGCTGCCAGCTTCTTAGAGCAAGTTATCTATATTGTTGAGGTTTAGGGTGGGGATGAATTTCAAGTCAGGAGACTGGATTCTAGTGCGGGCATTACCTCTGCCTAGCTGTGTGTGCCTGGCACATCACTTGACTTCTCTGTGTCTCTACTGTGTCAGACTAGATGAAGGTTAGTGGCAGCTCCAGCTCAAAGGGTGGGGAAGTTAATAAAAACACCTCCACAACATCCACAATTTATTGAGACACTCAGAATTTTAAAATTGGAAAAGAGTTAGGAGATTGTTTTAGTCAAGTGAAGCTATGTATCTAAGATCTCTACTAAAAATTAACTTCTTATATTAATTTTTTGGCAAAGACTGGAAAGTTTAAAACTAACTTTGCAATGAACTTTGTTCATTGGAGCACTATTCACAATAGCAATCTAAATATCCATTGGGGGATGAATGATAATGAAAAGGTGGTATACATACACAATGGAATATTGTTCAGCCTTAAAAAAGAAGGAAATGCTGCCATTTGTGATAATTTGGATGACCTTGGAGGACATTACGCTGAGTGAAATAAGCCAAACACAGAAGACAAGTACTACATAATACCGCTTAGATGATGAATCTTAAATAGTCACATTCATAGAAGCAGAGAGTAGAACGGTGGTTTCCAGGGACTGCAGGAAGGGGAAATAGGAAAGTATTATTCAAAGGGTACAAAGCTTCAGTTATACAAGGTGAGTAAGTCCTAGACTGTACAGCTTAGTGCCTATAGTTAACGATACTATATTGTATACTTAAAAATTTGCTAAGAAGGTAGATCTTACGTTAAGTGCTTTTGTCACAAAATAATAACAATAATAATAATAAATAAAGAGGGCAGGAGGAAACTTTTGGAGGAGATGGTTATGTTTACAGTATAGACTGTGGTAATGGTTTCACGGGTGTATGTTTATCTCCAAATACATCAAGTTGTACCCATCACATATACACAGCTTCTTGTATATCAGCAATACCTCAACAAAGCTGTTTAAAAAATAAAACAGAAAATTAACTTTGTTTGCCGATATTGAAGTATACTTTCATCATAATGTTTTAAAAAATCCACTAACATGGGACGAGTACAAATTATAGTGTGCATACAACTATCTACAAAAATCTAAATTCCCAGAACATACATGTGCCTGTGAAATGGCCAAGAATTGCTGTCAGACTGTGCTGTCCTGAATACCTGCGTCTGCATTGCAGGAATTCCGCAACTGGGATACAGAGCACAGCGATGCTCTGTTCAGGAGGGCGGCAAGAGAGCGTCTGTGGGCCATCTGATAGGCTTCCTTTCTTTGTCCTGCACATTTTTGATAATTTCCCAGGACATCTCATCAGAGCCATCGGAGATCAAGCATTTCCCAGGAGCTCTTTCCTTTTTATACATCAAATAGCAGAGATGAAATACAAAGTCGGAGTAAAAAGCAGATGGGAATGATTGCAGCACAGAATAGGGCTCTCTGACAACTCTTTTCAATAGGATGATGACAGGTGAACTCTGGCAAGAACCGTCCACCCTGCCCTGCGGTGAAAGTGGCATGTTGAAAACACGGTGGTGACATAATTTGATTCGTCAGCACCATCTCGGTACCAGGACACATCATCAAAGAAATAATGATGATGTTGATAAGGACTCTTGCAATAAGCCCCCTTTGCATTTCCGAAGGGCCCATTTCTGAGCTGCTATTGTGCTCTCTCTACCCCTATTTAATGACACAGATGTCTCCGTCCAAACGCACCTGTGTTTAGAAACATAAGGTTCATTATGAGAACAGAGCACTGAGCACCTCCTGACCATTCCCCGGGCAGGAACAATGGCCACATACATAGCTGCGGAGCCAGCCAGCCCCAGAATTAACTTCCTCTATGGCAGAGGCATTCTTGAACTTCAAAACTCTAAACCAATAGGAGCAAATTACAGGCTTAAGGGATTTATTTCTTATTACATGAGGAATGCATGCACGTCGATTCTTTTGCACTAGTGATGGGTAAACAATAGTTATCGTTTAAAACACAAATATCTCACTTAACAGAAAGGACCCAGGGGGGTAGGGAATAGGGCATCCAGGTGATTCTTAAAGGGGTTGGAGGAGTGCAGGGGGCATCTCTCAGAGCTCTGGTTTCTGATGAGCAAAAATGAATTCCCTTTTATTAACATCCTAAGCATTTAGTTCAAGAGTTAAGCAAACATTGTTTTTGGCATCTAATTTGTAGCAGGCATTGGGCCATTCTTGAGGAATTTCGAGTCTGATGAAGAAGCAATATTGCTTCCTCACCCACTTCACTTGTCTCCCTCTGCTGTCCTTAGCTCAGCCTATAGCATCAGTCCTTGGGGTGGTTAATTGTGTCACCAGGAAATGTAGCTAATTTTGGTAGAAGAGTTTGCATCACAATCCCTTGGCAAGATGCAGAGGGCTCAGAAACTAGGCACAGGCCACAGTGAGTGAGTGGTAGCGTGTGTATTCCAGGGCACCTGGGCTCAAGGTTAACACTTGCTCATCAATTCAACAAACATATATCGAGTGCATGCTAGAGAGAAGGACTCACTTATATTCTAGGAGAGCAGACAGACAGTTTACAAATAAAGAAAATAAAAAATATCAGATAGTTGTAAGTGTGGTAAAGCAAAAATGCAATAACAGGGTGATGTGACCAGGCGAATGGGAGACTAATGTAGCTTAATGCAGCTGGGATGGTCTAGGAGGGCTTCTTTGAGGAAATAACATTTGAACTGAAAACTGATAGGCAAAAAGGCACCAGACACACAAAGACTTCAGGGAAAGGCATTCTGGGTGAGGAGAATCGCCAGTGCAACCTCCCTCCCACTTGGCATGTTGATGGCATAGAAAGAAGGTCAGCGTGGCTGGGGTAGGAGTTGGCGTGGGAGAGACAATAAGATTTTATAGGGCCTGGGGGACCCTGGTACGGAATTTAGATTTTACTTTATTTCAGTGTTTATCAAACTTTAGTGTTTGTTAAAACACAGATTGCTGCACCCACCCTAGAGATTTTTTAGTTGGTCTGGGGTGGGGCCTAAGAATTTTCACTTCTCCAAACTCCCATATGATTTGGATGTTGCCTGCCCACTATCCACTTAAGAAACAAAACAAAACAGCTTTATTGGGAAACAATTCACACACCATATAACTCACCTTTTTAAAGTGTAGAATTTATTTTTAGTATATGGGCAGATATGTGCAACCATCACCATAGCCAATTTTAGAACATTTTCATCACTCCGAAGAGAAATTGTGTACTCTTTGGCTATTACTTGCCCATCCCCCATCACCCCTTCCCAGCTCTGTGCAATCACTAACGTCCTTTCTGCCTCTATAGATTTGCCTGTTCTGGACATTTTACATGCATGGACTCATACAACATGATTTTCTCTCTCTCTGCCTTTTTCTCTGTCTCTCCTGGAGCTGACACACCCTTCTTCTCCTGACCTTGGACATCAGAACTCCAGGCCTTTGGACTCTAAGACTTACAGCAGCATCTCCCGACACCCATGCTGCAGGTTCTCAGGCTTTCTTCAGTCTTGGACTGAGATTACACATTGGCTTCCCCAGTTGTGAGGCTTTTGGACTCTACACCAGCATTCCAGGGTCTCCAGCTAGCAGGCAGCTTATTGTTGAGACTTCTCAGCCTCCATGATCATGTGAGCCAATTCCCCTAATTAATTCCCTCTCATCAATGTATCTATCTATCTATCTATCTATCTATCTATCTATCTATCTATCCTATTTGTTCTGTTGCTCTAGAGCAGTGGTCCCCAATGTTTTTGGCCCTAGGGACCAGTTTCATGCAAGATAATTTTTCTACGGCAGGAGGCGTAGCTCAGGCGGTGATGCGAGTGACGGGGAGCGGTTGTAAGTACAGATGAAGCTTTGCTCGCTTGGCCACTGCTCACTTCCTGCTGTGGAGCACAGTTCCTAACAGGACATGGACCCGTACCAGTCCATGGCTCAGGGGTTGGGGACCACAGCTCTAGAGAACCGTGACTAATATGTAGGACAATAGACACCAAATATTCATGAGATATAATATACAAGGTCTGAATATTCATGACACACTAAATATATAGGAAGCACACAAGGCACTCAATATTCATGAGGTCTTACATGAGCTACCCATTAGTGACATCTATTCTGGCCTGACTTTTCCTCTCCTCAAGAAAGGCAGATAAAATCCAAAGCTATTTATCAGGCTAACAAGCCAGCCACAGCTCACATCTCCCTAGTACAGTGTGTATTGTTGGCTGCAGGCCCCTTCCATTTCTTGGGCTCCCTTGCTGAAGCCTCCACTCTGGTCCTCTAAGTATGTCTGTCAGTGGGAAGGTTCATGCAGCAAAGAGCACGAGAGAGATGGGACGTATCAGGATTGGGTGACGGAGGATTCTGAGAGTGCGGGCCTTCCACCCCTTCATGTAAAGTGTGCTGACTTTCCCCTGGCTTCTGGCTAAATGGTTTTGGATTAATAAACTGTGTGACTCAGGGATGTTAATTTGATCTTCCTGTTCTATGACCACTGGGGATCTGCCTGGAGGCCACTGTCCCATGTGACATTACAAACTGTAATATATCAGAGAACAAGAGAGGAAGAAGGCCACCTCCCACAGACCCCAGGATTGAGATGGCAGGGATCAGGGCACCAATCTTTTGAGTTGGACAACAATGCTAACTTAAAGATCAAAGACATCCTATTTCTGTCATATTAATATTTACCAGCAATGTCCTTGTGTTTGAGGCCAGCTGATCTGAAATATAATGCATATATAATATTCACTTGCATTGATTATCCCATAAAACACATCAACAAACCACCTGTGCAAACAAGGTAGCTACAACTTTAACAATTTGAATGTTGAATGAATCTGTGTTCTTATAAATTTAACAGAACTATGACAACTTACAAGTAAATCCTGAATTCAGAAAAAAGTAAAAACAAAAACCACTGAACATCAACTTGGTTGAAAGTAAATGTTCAAGAAAGATTTGCTCCTTGCTAAGACCCAACATGCCGTGAAGGGTCAGGACCAGCCATGTGGCCTGCTTTCCTCCCTCTGTCACCACCCTTTAAACTCTTCTCTTGGAATGCAGTGATAAAATTTTACAAAATACAACATCTAGCCTTATTTCACATGGCCACCAAAACATGTAGAAAATCCAAACTAAAATGTGTCCATTGCAACAGATAATAAAGACTAATAAAATGATTGGAAAATAGTTCAGCAAAAGAAAGAAAGAAGTCAGAGAATTCAGGAAAGAAAAAACAAAAGGTTATCCTACGGACGAGAAGCTCTTGGCACTCGAAATAAAATTTTCCATTTGCAATCCCACTTTCCCACTGTGGAACCGGAGAGCTGTCTCACACTTCTGAGCAGAGCCTAGGTTGGAAAGCAAGGAAAAGAAAAAGTTTTCCATTCAAAGTTCCCACCTTTCAAATCTATTTCCATTTCTTCATTTGGCACAGCCAATATTGGACCCGAGACTTAGTTCCACGTCCATCTGGGGGAGTCATTTGGCCAGAATAGGAGGGTTAGCAAATTCTTCCCAGATAATTTATATTTCATTTTATGTGGCAATTCTGTCTACATTCTTAAGAAACATCTAAAAAGGGGCAAGTAATATAACTATAAGTACTTAGAAGTCATACTGGCCACACTGATTTTTACCGATGAAAAACTTCTATGTGTTTCTACGTGTCATCTTATTTTTTTTATCCTCACCACAACCCTGTTCGGAAGGTAAAATGGGATTAGGAGTCTTGTTAAGAATTCCTACCCAAGAGATGCTTGAATCATGCTTTTGTGCTAGAGCAGAACACATCTTGCTTACCCATGTCACTTTCCATGTTCTGCTGAGCTTTGTGGGCTGGGTACACAGGTGCCACCTGACACAGTACAGAGGTGCCATCAGTACATCCACCGTAGTCCGTGCAGGGGCCACGCTGCTGCGTGTGTGAGTCACAGCAGTACAAGTGAATGACAAACGAGAGCCACCATTCAGGTTCTAACGTGGAGTCTCGGAGGCTGAGCAGACATTGGGTTGAGACAACATGCCGCCCGCCTCACCGATGGATGCGGGCTGTCCTGCAGCGCGTGCTGGATGATGTTCAGGACGCCCCTATCAGAGTAAATGGACACCGAGATCGTTTGCAGGGAGAAGGATGAGACGTGGGTTTGCTGTCAAGGAGGCGCAGAGTGGTGAGTGTCTTCAGCCATTTCCTGGGGCTGCCTGAGGTCGAGGTAAGAGCTTAGGATGAAGAGTTTGAGATTTGATCGCAAATCCTGCTCCGTCACAGTCGAGCTTCTTTTGACTTTAGAAGAATACTGATTTCCTGGTAAAAATGGAGAGTTTGGGGCATATAATTTCTCAAGTCCCTTCCAACTTCAGCTCAAAAAAGTAGAATCACTGAAAGTCGAATTCATTCTGTAACGTGCCTGGGTTTGAGGCAGCAGGAAGCGCTGCTTCCTCGACAAACCATAAAACACACACTTTTAAAACAGAATGGACTAGAACCCAATTACCAGGACAAGAACCGATCACAGCACCCTGACAGCACAACCAGCACTGAATATTGCAGCGAGGAGGAAGCCACACCAGCAAAAGCAGGACCAGACTCCCTGACCTCGAATTCACACAGCGCTGAGGCTGCGAGGCGGAGGCAAAGGAGCTGTCCCGGGCTTCGGTCTGAGACGGGAGAACAACAGAGGCATTCTCTCGAACGAGACCTTGGGACCGTGGGCAGGGGTGGCATGCCAATATAAAATCTCATTTGGAGAAATGATGAATTTCATCCATGAGAGAAAAAAGATGTGGACATTTGACTCCCGGGCATATTGCAGTGGAAGGAGACTATACAGGGATAAGCGAACGACTGCCGAAACTCGGCATCCAAAACGCGGGCTTCCTTACCGGCGTCCAGTGGTGCTGAATTGGGGAGGGGGAACTCGTGCTGGTGGAGGCATTTTTCTCATCCAAATGTGTACAGCTTCCTCTCCCACTTTGCAGTTCCTGCAAAGCCCTTGGGAACCTGAGCTTGGCACAGTGACTTGGGCTGGCTGCACTCGGCTGGTGGACAATTCCGGAACCATCATGCCTCTGGTCTCACACCAAGGGTGCTGTCAGCACTCTGGAGATAGCAGTCCTAATCATGTTTGTTTTGGCCTCTCAGCCTCAAGGGCAGATGGTTGTCATGCTGATTGAAAGGGAAGTGTGACAGGAGCCAAAGCTAGCCAGATAAGGACCTTGGGATGCTTCCATACAAAGCAATTATTTCTAGAAACGTCCTAGAAATTTCTAGAAACAAATGAGGCAGCAACACCAAGATCAGAAGTTTTCTCAAATTCACAGTGCAGCAGGACTCAGGTTGGGATGGATGCCAGTGGGAACATGACCTAGTCAGCTCCCTCCTGATACAGAGGAGCTTCAGAGCTCTGCACCCTGAAAAACTCTATCCCATTCTCTCAGATTGTGCGGATTCTTCTGGCCAGCTTGGCTTTGGCCTCTAACCTAGCTCTGGGACACTGGCAACTTCTCTTCTATAGGATTTAGAAGGAAAATATTTGTGGAGGTTCCGCAGAGTGTCACCGATGACCCTGAGGTCACTGGATCTGTTTTAGGCCTTTTCTGAAAATTTAGCAGCTACCAAGAAAAAGGGAGGGTTAGGGTCCCATGGGGCCACGGCTCCTGACCTGGCTGGTTCTGCCTTCCCACATGCTCGAGGAGTTCCTCAGTGGCTGGATGACTCCCTGTTATGTGACGCAAATCAGAAAATATCTGTTGGACACCTATTTGGCACCCAGCACTATCCTTAAGATACAGGATCCTTAAGGACCTCCCCGCCTAATCGCGAATTCGTAATTGAATTAGGGGCTCACAGGCTAATCACATAATCCTCTTGTGACATAGAAATGTCAGTGGACAACTTAAAAGCACTAACGAACGAAGATATTACCATTTCTACTAGTGCTTTTATTTCCTACCTTAGTTTATAACCTTACCTGTGCTAGTTTCCTGTGGCTGCCATATCCAATTACCAGGACCTGGGTGGCTTAAAATATCAGAAAGGTATTCTCTCACAGTTCTAGAGGCCAGAAGCCTGAAATCAAGGTGCTGGCACGGTGCTGCTTCCTCCAGATCTCGAGGAGAGATTTTTGCACCTTGATTCCTTCAGTATCTGGTGGCTGCCGATAGACCTTGGCTTGTGGCTACACAACTCCAATCTCTGCCTCCGTGGTCATATCGCCTCCTCCTCTTCTCTCTGTGTCTGTCTTGGAAAAAATACATCACATTGGCAAAGATCTCTTTTCCAAATAAGATCCTATTCCTAGGTTCTAGGAATCGGGACACAGGCATGTCCTTTCTGGGAGGCCACCATCAAGCCCACTACATCTTATATTTTACAGCTTTCAAAGAAATTACACGTGTGTCATCTTATCATCTTAATAAATTTACAAATCCTGGAGCTTGAAAGAAAGCAATCTGACTTTGATTTTAAAATATAATTTTCACAACTCTGTGTCTCACCAGGCTTTTACTTCGCCCTAAAAGATGGGAGACAGCCCCACTCAAACTGACCTTGGCCATATCTTTCTAAATGCTCAAAGTTCTTCGTTCTCAGCTCCCTCCCCTCATTACGTGCTTTTATAACTGAGCGGAATGGGACTCAGAGAAGTACAAGACACGCGATTGAATGCTTATTTCCTGCTATTAGCTGCCAAGCAGACAACGAAGTCTTTTTTTGGCCATTAGTTCTTTTCAAGCTCTGTTAATGGGTGTATTAGTTTTCTGTATCTGCCAAAACCAGCGACCATAAATTTAGTAGCCTAAAACAACACACATTTATTATCTTACAGTTCTGTGAGTCAAAAAGTCTGATATGCGTCTCGCTGGGCTAAGATTGAGGTTCCAGCAGGGCTACTTCCCTTTCTGAAGACTTTAGGGAGAGAATCTATGTTCTTGCCTTTTCAGACTTCCGGAGGCTGCCCACATTCCTTGGCTTGTGCCCCCTTCCTCCGTATCCAAAGTCAGCGACCGCACATCTCTCTGACGCTTCTTCTGCCATCACCTCTCTCTCTGGCCACAGCTAGGAACTCGTGTGGTCAGATGGAGCCCATCTGGATAATCCAGAATAATCTTTCATCTAAAAGTCCACACCCTCACATCTGTAAAGTCCCTCCTGCCATGTAAGGTGATGTAGCCACAGGTTCCAGGGATTAGGGTGAGGACGTTCACGACAGATGAGCAGCAGGCCAAGCTGACAGACAGTGGCTGTCTTATTTTCCAGGTGCGGAGTTTAGCAGATACAGCTCAGCACCGCACATGTGCATGGGATACGTCGCCTCTGCGCGATGGGAAAACGGTCTCAGCGGCGGCCCAGGGCGGTGAGGGCTGGCGCCCGGAAGAGAGGAGACAAAGCCTCCCGAGCGCTGGCTGGGCTCACGGCAGTGCTGGTCATGCTCCCGCCCTTTCCCTCTCTCCCTAAGCTAGAAGGTGCTGGGAAATGTTTAATTTGAAGGTTTGTCCTTTTCTTGTCATTAAGATACAAATCTGGCTTCCCTCTACCCAGCCTGTTGTTGATGGACTCCGGCTCACGCCCCGGTCCCCTGCCAGGCCAGGGCCGGCCGATGAACCTCAGCTTCCCTTGCTTGTGTCCCGCCTTTCATCACATGCACTCACAGTGACTCACTTAAGGGCCATGAAACGTCCAGTAAGAACAGGCCATTGTGTGTTATCAATGGAGGCTTCAGAAACCTCCTGGTCAGGGCTTTTTAAAAAAATTTTTAATAGGGCGGTGGGGAGTTTCTGTCTGAATTACACAATGAGGACATTTTCTTTATTTAAGAGAGAAAGAGATCATAATCAGACACGGCTTGCAGCTCTGTCCTCCGACCAGCCGTAGGTCGGACACTCATCTTCTGTGGATCCCAAACAATGGAAAAGGGAAGGAATTATAAATGTGAAAACCAAATTCCACTCCCACAAAATAGCTTTTACTTTAAAATATTTTCTTTATCTTTGTTGTTCTCTGACACACACAAATAATGCAAGTTTTACAAAACTTATATGTAACTTATATAACTAGGTTCTCACAATACCTCCTATATGAAATAGATTATAAGCACAATATCTTACTTAGAAGTGAGCCCTTAGGTTCCTTAACACAATAAGATTCATAAAATAGGTAAAAGTTTTCCGAAACATCCATGCTACTGATCATTTTTGATTACTAAATTTCTTACTTCCTTAATGATAGGAGTGGAAACGTGGATTTAGCCACGAGGTGGACGACTGGGAAAGTGGATACGCCCACAGCTGGATACTTGGGCTGCATTCCTTCCTTCATCCATCTTAAGATTTCAGCTGGGGGAGCCCTGTGCCAGGTGTTAGGGACAAAATGATGACTAGGCCCATCCCTACCTGGAGAGTTTCACTGTTAACTAATTTATAAATAACGAAGCAAAGACAATGAAAAGAAAATCAAAGTCCCCATGAGAGAAAGAGGAGGACACAAAACTTACTTTGGGTGGGAAGAAACTTCATGGAGGAAGGGATATCCAAACAGCATTTTAAGAATGAGTAGGAATTTTCCAGAAGGTGAAGGGAGAATAAGAGAGTGGGGGGCCGAGTAAATGAGCAGAAGGGAAGACAGAGAAGCAGGTAGGAAGACGAGAGTGAGAGCAACAGCAAAGGAAACCTCAAAATGCTGGTTGTGCTTAAAGCACGAGGTGAGAGAGTGACGTGCAGGGCTGCAGTGGACACCCGGCTTTGTCTCTCTGTGCGGTACCCTTTCCGGCTTATTCTGGTAACAGCATCCTGGTTTTCCTTTGGGGACTTGCTCCTTTGCTGCCCCAACATTTTGGGGTTCGGGACGAGGCTCTACCTAACTCAGGGTTCTAAAGATGCGCACAGCACCTGTGCCTGGCTACTCGGAACATCCCATCATTTCTGATGCCAGTGATGGGCTCAGGAACGGGCACACACCCCATTTATTACACAGGACAATACTTGCTGTTGTAGTAAACTACCCCCAAATCTCAGTGGTCGGTTTCTCCCTCATGGAAAAACCCATTGTACACATCTCATCGGGATGGCTCCCTCCCAATGGTGACTCTGGGATCCAGGCTCATTTCATCTAGTGGCTCCATCATACCCTGGGGGCTCAGCGTCCTCCGCAGCCCCCAGAGTCGCCTGCTGGCTGCTGTGTCCAGCCAGTTGATTAGCACAGAAGCAGTGGGTGTGGAGAAGGTCTATGTCTGGAGGAGATGGGCTTCATTTTCACTTACCTTTCACTTCATTGTCACTCCCTGGAGCTGGGCACCTAACCAGACCAGGCACAAAGGACCTGGGAAAGGTGATTAGCTGCATGCCCAGAAGGAAAAGGAAGCAGTCTGGGGAGCAGGTTGCATTGAGCGATTGTGCCACACCCAGGCTGGGCTAATCAGAGCCAACAAGCCCAAGTGCTGGGATCATTCTTTCCTGAGATTACTAGGAAAAGAGAAAGTCTGCTGACATGATAGAACTATGCCTGGAGGTGCTGTGAGCTTCTGGACACCATGTGAGAAGAAGTCACCTGAGAAAGAAGGCAACATGACAACGAGAGCTGAGAGGTGCAGATGGCCCAGGGCCCAGACTAGAGTGAGGAAAGCAAGGTTCCTCCGGTATAAATCTAAGAAGGCAAGGCTGTGCAGGTGGGCTCTGACTCTCAGGGCCCTGCAAGAGCAGGGTCAGTGCCCACATGACCTGGCCACCTCCAATCTTGCACCCCAGGCACCCAGAGTGCCCAGACCCCACCCTGATATACACGAACTCTTGGCAGTATTATTTGAACTCCCGGATCCATCTGGAAGCTGTCCCATGCCTTGGAATTTTCAGCCATGTGATCTAATAAGCATATTTTTTACCTAAAACCTTTCTAAGTTAGGTTTTTATGGCTTGCTACCAAATGAATTCTGATAAATATGAGTTGGAGCCATAGGAAACCTGAAAAAGGTTTTGAGCAGAGGGGTGGCTCTACAGCCAGCCTAGTTACCCAATCTGTCTGTGACCCATCCTGCTACTCTCACTGAAAACAGGCAGTCGCCTCACCTCCATGCAGATTTTTCTCTACATAAACAGTGTTAATCTTTCCATCAGGATTTACATCTCAATGCAAATTTAAAAGGTTTCTCTAAATCAAAATAGCTTTTATAAGACTGTATTTGATGCTTTTGCATTTCCTGCTTTTAGCTCAAATGTTTTAAAGCTGGTACTGCAAGCAAGGGCTTTTCTGTAGGTTTTCTGGCCCCTCCAGGACCAATAAAAACCCAGAATCTTACAGCAGGAAAATATGCTAGAATTTTAGCACTGAGTCTTAAGGAAGTGAGTAAGTTAAATGAGTGTTTGCCTTTGAGGATTGAATTTGATGTTGGGAAAGAACCAAAAAACATACAGTCTATTTGGGGCACTGCCAGTGTTACTCCCATAGGTGGCCCCAGGGGGGCAGTGGTGGATGCTACCCTGAGGTTCAGGAAGTGGAATAGAATCCACTGTCTCTGTAAACTATTTCCCTAGACACTGAATGTCACTATCAACATTCCCTCCTCTTGCAAGCCACAGGAATACTTGGTGTTTGTGAATGTCACCAAAGGGTCAAGGTTTAGATCAGAGTAACAGTGGCCACAATGGACATAAATAGGACAGTGGACCATTTCATAGTGACTCCGTGGGAGACTTGCCAAGCAGGGGGTGGCTGGGGAGTAAGGGGGCAGAGAATGGTGTTCTAATGATTCTTGGTTTGCTATGCAGATAAATTTCTTTTTACACTAAACAGATATGCCCTAGACTATTATGATACATGCTGCCTTCTTATTATCAAATACCAAGATTTCTTCCTGTCAGTGGTTTCTTAATTTCCAAGAGATAGAATGCAGACATTTCCCTTGAGGCTGTTCCTACTGATAAGTATTCCAGATCATCTCAGGAATTTCAATTTATCTTATCTTTTCAGCAACACTGCCAGGAAAATGCTAGGCTTCTCATTTTGAGAAGGCAGAGGTCATTCGAGTTCATACAGGAGATGAGCAATATTTTGGTTGTTTTTTTTTCTTTTTGTATTTCACTCTTAATTGGTTGTAGACTGTCCTATAAAGTTAAGAGGTGATTTTTCCTTCAATCTTTTTATGTGATCACCAAATAATCTGTCAATAGATTTGAGAATGACCATTGGGAGTCTTGGATCTATTATCTTTGGGAAAATCCCTTAAGGGCTCTGGTTCTTAATTGTTCCCACGGTAAAATAGGAGCGAAGCCACGTGTTTGTCAGGATTTGTGTACTAAATTGTTGCATTGCTTGACAGTTTGATTTAAATGTGAGTTTTCTTAAATTCATACTACCATATATTTTCTACCGTAAAAATTCCCTACCATAGATTTCCCCTCGTCTTAGACATTTCATAAGACTGTTAGAGCTGAGCCACTGTCTCCTTCTAAGAAGAGTCTTTTCATTCAGAGAGGTACCTCCAAAAGCTTTTTGCTTTGCATTATTTTTAATCATTATAATTCACCAGGGATCCCTTGAAACACTTTAATGAAGACATAATGAGCAGTTATATGCTTAAAGAAACCAAAATGTAAGTCTGTGCTAAACATACGGATCTCTTGTCATTAGTCTAGGTATTTACCTCGGCTTATCTCTTCTTTATTTTATCCAAAATACTACTTGTGCTAATGGAGTCTATGTGCATTCTAGAATTGGAAAGAATTCCTTCTCCTTCATTGCAGTGATCAGGGCTTGGAAGAGGAGACAAGTTAACGATAAAGAGCTCATTTTGGAGTGGTGTTGAGCAGTGTTCGTTCATGCAAATCCTTAACCATTTTGCAAGGTGATTTGGAAAAGTGTTTACCCCATTTGGAATGGCTTTCCTTCTGCCTTTGGATTTTCTAAACCTCCCTCATCATATAAGGCAGAATTCTAGGCTCCTGTCGTTCATTCATTCATTCATTTATCAAATATTTATTAAGCTCCCACCATGAGCCAGGCCTTGTCCTAAGCATGTTAGATGCATTGTTGAACAGTCGCCAGCCCCCCCGTGGTGCTTCCATTTCCCCCTGGAGCCTGCATGGCTCTTATTTCCTCTGCAGTACTCTGACATTTACAGGCTGAAGCAATGAAGTGAATTCTTACCTACGTAGTCTGCGTGGTGGTACCTAATTGTTTCATAAGCTGGACTTGTGATTAAATGCGTGGGCTTTGGAGTCCGTGGAGCCTGGCTCAAAGTTCACCTTGATGGGTATGAGCTTAAGCAAAGACTCGAACTCTCTGAGCCTCATTTTCTTCATCTACAGGATGGGAAAAACAAAACTATTCCGTTCACAGAGCTCTGTGAGGATGGTATGAGATATTTGTGCACAAGACTCAGCCCTGTGTGGGGCATGCTGAAAACGCGCATTGCATGTTGTTTCTGTGTTGAGTATGAAACACCCATCCAAGCAGTCAAGAAGTATCTTTAACGCTGCTTTAAACTGACCTCACCCTCACTCACTAGGCAGGCTAGAAAATCATTTCAGTCACTTCTGTGACTTCCCTTTCCCTAGGTTTCTTAAAAATCTGAAAGACTTGTGTTTGACATGCAGAGGGAGGGAAGGGTCTCTGATTTCCCCTTTGTCATGATCACTGTGGTACTGCTGTGTGGTGGCTCTCTGCTTTTAGGCCAAGCACGAGGCATGGAAGCTTTGCCGAGGCTGGATCTCCAGTGCCTGGAGCCCGGTGTCACCACATTCCCCGGGAGGCCCTGCAGACCCACCGGGGCACTCCAGAGACAGGCCCTGTAGGTCCCTGATTCCCCAAGAGCACTGTACCTTGACCTACTTCCTGGTCTGGGGCAAGTCTCTGCTTCCTTCTTTTTGCCCTCAAAGATAATACTCCTTATAGTCCTCGAAAAAATTTTTCAATCAGTCCGGGCTTTTACAAAAGCAAGAAGAGCTGGATTACTTACATTAAGAAACTTCAGTTTCCTACCATACCACAAACCTCCTTGGGGCAAAGGAATTTGAAAGGTAGGAAGGAGACCTGCTGCAAACAGGCAGGGCCGGGAGGAAGACTGTCCTCTGTAGAGATAATTTCTTTTATAGAAATGGATATCTCTATACATTTTCCTGAATAGAGACATTCTCTGCAGCTGGAACCATGTCTTGTGCCTTTGTGATATTGCTCAGGCCACCTGACAGACACGGCCTTGGACGTGGTGAACAGATGTGGAATGCAGGCGCAAGACCTGTTCTGGGCCTGCCACGGTCTGGCTGAAATCATTGACATAGACGTGACTTGGTTGCAGGACTTTGATTCGTGAGTCTTAGAGTCAGGGAGGAGTCTCCACGCCACATAGTTCACTCCAGATCGCATTCCATGAAAGGTGTGTCTGCCTTGGATCTTGTTCATAGAGGAGGAGCTACCAGCAAGGGCCAGGTGGACCAGTTCATTTCATAACAAGCTCCTTGTTGCTTGGACTCTGAGGCTGTTGTTAACTCTAAGCCGTTTCCCCTTTTACTATTACGCAAATGTTATTAATATAAATAAATTGTAATACTCGTATTTCCTGAGCTACCCAGTTCCGTTCCCTGATCCTTGGGACACATAGTTTCAACCTTGATGGTTATATAGTTTCTATGCTCTTTTGGATTTAACAGACACCAATTCTTGTTTCTTTTTAGACAATTTGCATTCGGTCTTAGTAGAAAAGGGTCAGACTTTGTCTTGGAAAGCCATCTGAGAAAAAAGAGAAATACACTCAGAAAATTTCCTCGGAGGCGACAGAAAAGAAAAGAAGGTATTATTAAGGGTCTGATGTTTATCCAAGGGTTTCTCCTTCAGTGAATTATGAAGTATGCATAGTTAAGATCTGTTTATGTTCTGAAGCAAATATTTTGGAGCAAAAATGCATAGTGGGATGAAATTCATTTTGATCATCACCATAGTGGTTACCAGCGCAGACTCCGTGAGCAGATGGCCGGGTCTGAATCTCAGATCCTGCACTCACTATTCACATGACCTTGAGCAAGTTACTTAACTCCTCTGGACTTGAGCAAGTTACTTAACTCTGCTTCCTCGCTTGTCAAAATGTGTGCGACAATAGTGTTGCTGTGAGTACGGCAGGGAATGCTGGAGCCCCACTCAAACCCTTGGCACTCCTCTCCGTCTTCTTACTGCAGGCTCCAGAGCTGCTCTTTGCAGGGGCTTCCTGGCGGCCGAGTCACGTTCAAGTTATGGGTGGAGCAGTCCAAAGTGCCAGGAAGTACACGGCCCATGGGAGCAGACCTTCTCACCGACAAAAGAGGAGGTGGGTAAGTGCTCCAGCTCCTTGCCCCTGTGGGGAGAAGGGGACGGCACTGAGGCTCTACATCCTCTCGGAGGTCCCCAACTGAATAGAGCCCAGGCTGCCCATGGTGGTAACTGCTCATGAACGCGCCCCATCTGGGCCTCCTACCCTCCCTGCTTTCACTTCTGCTGCCTCACTAGCTAGCACTCCTTGGCATTCCCTCCCAGACAGACTGCGTCCCCCAAACTCTGGTCATGGGGAAACACAACCCGAAACAGCTATGGAGTAACTCAATACTGTAAAATATTTGCAACCTTTCCTTACTCATAGTCAGCACTAGGTAAATATTGGTTAAAATTTTTAAAATAATGAAGGAAATATGTAAATTGTTTGTATTAGCCTGAGATAATCCAACTATAGGAAAGCGTGCTTTCCTGGCTTGGATTTGGCAGGGAATCCAACACCAAGAAAACTTAACATCTGAGGAAAGGAGTACCCAGTGACATGATTAATAATTAGTACCATTTTTTGAGTACTTACTATGTACAGAACAAATATTTTAACAACCAAGGATAAAAGATGAGCCTTAACATCTTACCTGTAGGCTCCAAATTTCCTAACATGTACACATGCACATACAAATACATGCATACATGTGCACATATACACCTATATATACACAACACACACACTCACGCCATGCTACTTGCACACACACACACACACACACATTTTTACATGCATTCATCAATGAGCAATGATTGGAAAGGCCATAAACAAGAGCAGTATAAGTTTCTGTAATAGGCAGGGCGATATTGAGCTGGTATGGTGTAGCCGTGACTTGTATTAAAATACTGAAATACCTCCACACCCATTGGTAAGTAACCACCGCCCGTTATATTCAACCACTTACAATATTTTATTAGCCAAAAGTATAATCGTAAATGTGCAATATGGAAGTGCTCTAGTCCTAAGTCCAGAAATAATTGGCTTAGATACCCATTTAGAGCAGATGTGCTAATGTTGCCATGAAAAAATTTATCTTCAAACAAACAGTACAGTTTTATAAAGTGACTAATCAACTCACCTTCAATAGTGGCAATTTTTATTAAGCATCAAATCTGATAACTCTGAACTGGAAATACAGTCATAAGAATGAAGTAAAATAAAACAAAACAAAATAATAAAAATACCTTGAAATTATTAATGCCATTTTATACTATACGCTCATGTGTTCAAGAGTTCCCCACATATGCATGATTCAGGCCAAAATTCAGAAATATTTAATATAGAACAAACCATGAAAGTACATTTTTCCACAATCAAATCCAATATTAATTAAATTCAAATTAATTAAATCAAATCAATTTGAGCAAAATGCCATCTATTACATTAGTGTTGTTAACTTAAATTTAGTTGATTGTGTCATTTCATGTGAACATGAAAATGTATTTTGACTTTATGGTTGCATAAGCTCCACAAGCCTAACAAGTTAATACTTAGGTTTAGGTTCTTGCATATTTAAGTGGCATAATAATAAAAATGATTTTAGTCAAAACCAGGGGTCCAGAGCACTTTTCTCCTTTTACAAAGATTCATTACCCAAATTTAAGGCACATGCATGGCCCAGGCTTTAGCGCCCACCGACCTAAGCACTGGCTCAGTGTCTTGGGTGAGCCAGTTAACTTTTCTAAGCCTATGTTCTCGCATCTCTAAAACAAAGCTCATCTCTGCCCACCACCCTGCACCCTCAACAACAGCAAAATGGATTTTTTGTGATGTCCCTAAGCTCCAGCCTAGCTGCTGGCTGGAAAAAGGCACTTGGTAAAGTAACTTCCCTCTGTTTTCTCTTGACCCTTCACTGGGGAGATGAGTCCTTCCCATCAGCATTTTGTTTTGTTTGTTTTTGCTTTTAATCTGCGAGTGTTAAAAAATGAGTCAGACAGTTAATGTAGTATGTATTTCAAAACTTCTAAGACAATAGATTACAAATGTTTTCACTAGCTTGAGCTAATCATTCCACAATGTATACATATCTCAAACCACCACATTGTACTCCATAAATAAAATACGCTTATTATTTGTCAATTTAGAAAAAATGAATCAGTTCTTTAGAATCTCAGAAATCTTGAACTTCCCACTCAGACCTGGCTATATATTAATAATTTGTGAAGCTCAGTGTAAAGTCAAATCACAGGACCCCTGTTCAAAAAGCAAGGAGCAATGCCAGGAAAGGCATTAAAATATAAAGCATTTTTAGTTCTTCCCCTTTCTCTCTCTTTTCTCCCTCTCTCCATCTGCCATGGTGTTTTATATTTCCTATGCAATGTCACTGCCTGAGGGGTGAGTGCAGACACTCACTTGCCCGCAAGGGCCTGTCCTTCAGAGTGTGAGCTTGTGCACTTGCTGCTGGGTTCCCTCCCCTTCTCTTGGGCCTATGCCCCGACACAGGGCAGATGGACCATCCCCAAGGTATTGCCACTTCTGTACCCCCAATCAGCGTGGGTGAGAGGTTCACCCTCACCAAGTTAGCTCTCACCCAACATACCATGGTGCTGCCTGAGATATCTCAGCCATCCCCATGCCTGTGCCCAGACCCCCACTGGGGGCGCTTGATAGGTGGGGCCTGGAGGAGACTGGGCAGGACCCAGAAATCCACAGAGTGGGGAGAGGGAGGCCAAGAACATGTCCCAAAGAGGCAGGACAACGTGTGAGCCCAGCGTCCAAGCCCCCAGCCTCAGCACTTGCTTCCCTGTCCCATCAGACCTCATTTACAAAACCCACAACCAAAGATCAGAAGATTAAGAATTTCAAGATTGCAACCACAGAATACTGAACTCTAAGGGCAGCCCTCCTGAGGGCAGGGCTCTGTGTAAATGCACCAGCCTCAGGGTCATGAAGCTGACCCTGTTCCTAATTCAGGTAGCCAGCAGACATGCTTATTGCAATAGCTATTCTTCTAGGGTGGGGTCTCTCCCTCTAATGACTGCACAGAAATCATAAAATTTATTGCACACATGGAAAGGCGTGCATCTGGGAGAAAAAGGAAGTGTTCAAGAAGGGCTCTGGGCAGAGGCTAGCTCCTACTTGAGCCCCCAGGAGCTGGCCATTGCGCCTCCACCACCTGGGTAACAATCAACCAATTGGCTAATCACGGATCTGGGTACGCAGCGCATGGAGAGGTGGGTTGGTGCAGCTATGTGGGACATGGCTCGTGTGGCGTATGCTTTCCTTCTCGCACACACACAGCAGCTGTGTGGCTGTCACAGGAGCTGTCACCCTCTTGACAACCAGGATTTCCCTTGATGTGCTCCATCGAGGCTGGGCTCTATTGATTCATGTTGGTTGTTTTGTTTCCTGCATGCACGATGCAGCCAAATGTAAGAGGAGAGGTGGAGAACTTCCCCAAGTACTCAATTCTGTTCACACACTCTGAGTCCTAAAAAGAAATCTAACAAAGTTGGTGTCATTAACAACCCAAAGAGCCAAATTGAACTTCAATCCAGAGTCTTCTCTCATGGTTAAGACTGTGTAGCCCCAGAACCTAGTGTCCACATGGGATACACACCCAATAAACACTTGTTGAATGAATGTCTGAGGGACTGATGACGCAGAGTGTTGGTGTTTGCTATTGGCACAATTTCTTTCCCTTCACAATAACTAGGGGACAGCAGGCAGAACAAGTATTATTCTCCCACTTTACATTTGAGCAAATCGAGGCTCAGAAGGGTTAAGTACCTCGCAGAAAGTTATAGCGTTTCTGAGTCCAAATGTTGGGCTTTTCTCCTTGTACAGGGACTACAGTAAAATTCCACCCTGCTGGCTGTGCTGACAGCCCTGCTTTTCTTACAAGGCACATTTGCTGTTATCACATAAGTTTTGTCTTATAAATTTTGTCTTGTAAGTTTTACTCCTTTGCTGAACTGGGTCAGACCAAACCCATTTCTGTGTGACTGTGTTTCATCAGCTAGAGACGACAGTGAGCTGACTGGAATGAAATGCTTCAGGAGCTCAGGGTCACCACCGTTACCCCAAAAGCACTTTTAAAAGACATAATTAACTTTGGAAGCATCTCGCCAGTGCTCTTTTGCAGCAGAAAAGATTCTGTTTTTGAGGAATGCACACTTGGAGGGATAGGGGAGTGAAGAATCATGCTTAAATACTCAAGTTCTGGAGCCCTACATGCTGGGATTCCTGCTGTGCCACTTACTCCATGGGTGACTTTGGGGACATTATTTAATCTCTCTTGGCCTCAGTTTCTCACATATAAAATTAATATCATAAAAATAGAAAACTTGGAAGGATGTTGGGACATGGTACTAGTAGACAGTCCCTAACCTGTGGTAAGAGTATAGTGTTTGCTAACTCGTTACTAGTTCAGGGAGACGCCTGCAGGAAGGAAGGGAGGCATTGCATCCAGACGCGGACTCATCGGTGAAGGGCCCCCGCACATATGTGTGTGTGCACATCGAGAGATTAAGCTCCTTTGTCCAGATGGCTAAAAAATAAATATATCAATTCGGCTTTAATAAAGGTATAAAATTCCGTGTTTTCAAGCCCATCACTAGTTGCTTCTCTATGTTGTGCAAAACTTGGTCATAGGACGTTAAATTTGCCCCTGGATCTCAAAACACAAGTCCTTTTGTGTTTCTTTTTTTCTCTTTCTTCCTTTTCCCTTTCTTTCAAAACTCAAAGTTATTTTCTGGGCTTTTTAAACACAGTTTCAGAAAAGAAAACTAAGATTGAAAAAAATCTTTATGTTATTTGTTGCTAAATTTATCCCTAAATGTGATTGGGGATCTTATTTAAAATAAGAACAGAAACTTTTCAAAAGAAGACAGAATGATGGCCAAAAAACATATGAAAAAATGCTCAACATCTCTAATCATCAGGGAAATGCAAATCAAAACCACAATGAGATATCACTTCTCTCCAGTGAGACTGGCCTTTATCAAAAAGTCCCAAAACAATAAATGTTGGCGTGGATGCGGAGAGATAGGAACACTCATACAC
>RJWJ010003329.1:0-87943 GCA_004363605.1 Indri indri
TAGCTGTGTGACTTTGGGCCTTGCATTGTTGCTTTTAAAAAAATCATCTGTTGGTCTAATTGCCATTCCTTCGAAGGTAATCAGTCTTTTTCCCCCTCTGTGGATGTTTTTAAGAGGTTTTTTTTATTATATTTTCTCTTGTGTTCTGCAGTTTCCTTATGACATGACTATGGGCGGAATTGTTTTTATTTACATGGTTTGGAATATATTGGACTTTCAAATCTGTGGTTTGATGACTGTCATTACTTTTGAAAAATGAGCTACTATCTCTTTTACTTTGCCATATCCTCTCTCCTCTCTTTCTGGAAATCCAAATAGCATACATTGGAATTTTTCTCTCTATCCCCATTGTACCTTTATCTCTCTTTCTGATTGTTAGTACTTAATTGCTCAGTGATTCATTCTTGATCATTTCTTCAGATCTTCTAATCACGAATGCTTTTCTCATCTATATCTAATCTGCTGTTAATCTCATCAATTTTCTTGTAGAAGTTTATTTGGTTCTTTTCCAAAGATGCTTGGACATTTTAATAGTCTCCTGCCCTTTGTTCATATTTTTAATCCCATCCTTTATTTCTTTAAATTTAAAAAACATATTTCTGAAACATTATATATACAATGTTTATATATCTGATATATATATACAATGTATTCTATGCCTGATCATTCCCATACCTGAAGTCTTTGCAGGTATGCTTCTTCTGTCTCTTGTCTCAACTGGCTGTCACTTATTGTGTCTTTCTTCCCTGTGGGTTTGTGACTTTTCTGAATGGGGGCTTTATTTCTTAGAGCTTTCACTGTACCAATTCTTTGAGGACTAGGTCAAATGTACGTTCCTGTAGATAAGATTCACATTCGTGGATGCCTAAGGGTACTATCTACTTAAAATCACTTTAAACAAAATTCTCAGTTCGGGATATTTCAGATCATCCAAGTAGTGTGAATGCAGTCTTCGACCCACGGCTTATAATTATGAGTTATCAAGAAATATATATATAATATTGCTTTTATGCAGTAAAAAGTTCAAGTTATACGATTTCCTTTTAGTTTCTAAAGACAGAAGTAGGCTGTGGTTATTTTCAGTTCACCCTTTATCATAAAGGGCTAGGTCTTTGGAGTGGCAAGTTAATTGGGGGAGGATCTGCTATTACACTCCTAACCCAGCAGCATCTGGATTTTGTCTTCACTTTGCCAAAACCATGAAAACCTCAGTTTAGAACACCTGGAATGCTCTCAAGGCAAAGCTGGCTGCATCATTCTTTTGGACCTGCTTTGGCTCCTACTTTCACTTTATTTTTAGCTTCCGGGTATGCTTTCCCAGCCGACACTTTAAAATATTTTTAAATTTTTATTTTATCCAATATTTTTGTGTCTAGATGGAGGGCCAGTCATGTCACCTTTTAGAGCTTAAAGTCATATATATTCATTTCTAATGCTATTAATGGGAACAGAACACTAAATATAAGAGCCAGTCACTCACACTTTTAACAAATATTTATTGAGCTACTAGTAAGCTCAAGACAGCAGGTTCCTGAGATTTGGAAATGAGGAAAACAAAGTCCTTGCCCTCGAGGGTTATGTTCTATTGAATAAAGAAAAGTATCTGTCGCTAAGAAGAAAAATAAACATGGAAAAGGGGATAAGGATGACAAGGTAATAGTATTATTCTAAATGGGGTGGTCTGGGAGGCCTCCTGGATAAAGTGCTATTTGAACAGACACCTGAAGGAAGTGAGAGACCAACTTAAGAGGATCGCTTGAGGAAGAACTCTCGGGCAGAAGGAATAGCAAAGGCTCCAGTGCGAAGGTTCTATCGCAGGAGTGTCCTCAATGGGTCCAAAAAACAGTAACAGGGCCAGTGTGGCTAACGCAGTGTGAGCAAGAGGGAGACGAGTGGAAAATGAGGTCAAATAGACAGCAGCAAGCCAAGTCATCCAGGGCCTTTGGATCTTACTCAGAGAAGGGAAGCCATTAAAAGTTTTGAATAGAGAAGCACTATGGTCTGACATTTTCCATCTTTAATCTGACATGATTTTTAAAGTATGTTTCTGAAGGCTGTCTCGAGAATGGACTATAAGGAAGCAAGAATGAAAGCAGAAAGATAAGTTTGGAGGTTCTAAAAATAGCTGCATCTCTTAGACCAGGGTGGTAGCATTGGAGGTGATGAGAAGTGGTTGGTTGGACTCTGGACATATTTTGAAGGAAGAGACAAAAGAATTTGCTAATGGGCTGGATGTGACATGTCACAGAGGGAGAAAGAGGAGTCAAGAGTAATTCCAATGACTTTGGCCTAAGAAACAAACTGTGGAGTTGCTGAAATGGGGAAGACTGCAGCAGAAGTAAGTTTGTGAAGACAAGCAGGAACCTAGTCTTGACCTATGAAGTTCTAGACACTTCCAAGAATCTGTGGTGGTTAATTTTATGTGTCAAGTTAGAGAATGTTTTTGGATGAGATTAACATTTAAATCAATGCACTTTGGGTGAAGCAGATTGCCTTCCATAATGTGGGTGGGTCTCATCCAATTAGTTGAAGACCTGAATAGAATAAAATAGACCAGTCTCCCTGAGCAAGAGGGAATTCTCCAGTGAACTGACTGCCTTCAGACTTCACCTGCACTGTCGGCCTTCCTGGTTCTCCAGCCTGTGGGCCCACACTACAGATTTTGGACTTCCCAGCCTTCATAATCCTGTGAGCCAATTCCTTACAATAAATCTCTCTCTCTCTCTCTCTCTCTCTCTCTCTCTCTCTCTCTCTCCGTGTGTGTGTGTGTGTGTGAAATGGAGATTAAGGAAATATATCCTATTGGTTTTGTTTCTCTGGAAAACCTGACTAATACAACATCCAACTGGAAACAGTAAGCAGGCATGGATATATAAATCTGAAGATTAGGGGTGAGGTCTAGGATGAACATGTAAATTTGCAAGTCATCAACATTCAAACAGTATTTTTGAGAAGAGACCACAGAGTAAGAGGAGATGGAAAAGAGACATAGTCCCAGGTCTCAGCCTTGTGAAACTCCAATATTCAGAAATTGCGAAGATAGGAAAGAACCAGAAAAAGACTGAAAAAAGCGGCCAGTGAGGTAGGATGAGAAGAAAGGGCGAGTGTTGTCCCAAAAGGCAAGTGAAGACAGGGTTAAAAGGACTTAACTGATCAGCTATGTTAAAGGCTACTGACAGAATGTGAAAAATGAGACCTCTCCCAACATATATTTTGCTGAGTTTAATTAGCAAATACATCACGCATTCAAAGAAGACACCTGTTTTAATGACCAATGCTACAAGTCAGCAGAAACTATCATCAAAGACTCCTAAGTGACCTCTATTATTGTCTTCCCACAATCCAGCACTCAAGTGCCTCATAACTCTTACCCTGCTTTCCACCATATACCTTTCTATCATTCCTATACCCCAACTGTCATTCTGCCCGTGTATTGTCTAGGTAGGTGATGAGTTAGAAATTTTTGTGCTTTTCAAGGTATACATGTGACTAAGATACACAAAATCTTATTACCGTATATACGCACACATTTGTTCAACAAATCGAGTGCCTACCAGATGCCATGCACTATAGTAGGTGCTGGAAATAATCCGGTGAGAGAAATAGTCTTGACTTTCAGAGTGCACAGTTGCACGGAGGAGACCAAAACAATTATTAAACGATAGGAGAAGTGTACTAGATACTGTGGGAAAACAAAGGAGAGACCTCTGGAAGAAACTGGGAAATCGTGAAAGATATTAAATAAGGAAGTAACATGACAACCCTGCCTGGAGACTAGACAGGAGGGAGACAGGTGGCAGGAAGAATGCTCTTGCAGCAGTGAGGAAGGTAAAAATGGTGAAGGTCTGTAACAAGGCATTGGACCTGGGTAAGGAGAAAAGGAGCAGAGTCAGTCTGGAGGTAGAATCAATGGACACAATGATTGGCTACCAGGGAAAAGGAAGAAAGACTAGTCTGGAATCCAGGCCAGTTGACCAGGTGGTGGACCCACACTGTCACCATAAGCATAACAAGTTTGGGGTTATTAAGATGGGAGGAGATGATGACTTTGGGTTTTGACCGTGTTGAGTTTGAGGTGTGCAGTTTCTAAAGGGGTGTGCTCAGTAGTCAATTAGAGGCAAGGTCTGGAACTCTAGAAAGGAGGCAGGTCGGACACAAAGGTTTGGGATTTATCAGACTGTAGGTAAATTGATTTTGGTTGCACAGAATAAAGACTGTGTAGACTGAGAAGAGATAAGGGCAGAGGGCACAACCCCAGGAAATCCTAATATTTAAGCCACGGCTAGAAGATTGGAAGCCCACAAAGATACTTTGGACAAGTGGGCACAGAAACAGGAAGCAAAGGCGAGGAAAAAAGTAGTGTCGCTGCATTCAAGGGAAGAAAGTTTCCGAAAGGGAAACTCATTCCTTGGACTTACACGAAGACAATCATAAATCACTAAACAAATTAGTAACTTAAGGTTCCTGGCATGTCTTTTATTGTTATACAACTTCAGATAACCATATGCTTTTTATTTATGTTGTAGTTTTTTGTTTATTAAAGATAGTCCTGTAAGTGAATCTATAATTATTTCAAAATAAGAAAGTTTTTTAAAATAATGCCATAATAATATAATCCTTTTAAAGAGATCCAGAAATATTTACATGTTTCCAGTAAGCCTCACATTACCTAACACAAGGCTCACAAACTTAAATATCCACAGGCAAGGAAAATGAATGAGTTAAGCAATTTGAGTCTAAGTTACAAAACAAGACAGAACAAAACAAAACACCCCCTCGAGACCTGGGGAACACATATGTTTTCTAAAAAGAACAGGCACAACTAATTCTTACTACATGGCCACATGGCCCAGTCTTGTTGGGTCATCTGGTTTTCTGAAAAAAAGCCAGAAATCTGAATTTTTCTATGAAATCTCCCAATTCTAAAATGTAACTGACTAACTTAAATATTTTCAAAATACTTTGTAAACTTAACAAAATACATCAATAGATCTGAGGTGGCTCATGAACCATCCGTTGTTTTTTTTTTTAACTTTGCTCTAGTATACATAATATAGCATTTTAATCTTACAAATGAGGAGAAATTAAGTTGCAAATAAGAAAGGCTCATCAACAGTAATAGAGCCATATCTAGACTCTAGTTCTTTTTGTCCCCAAACTAATACTTCCTTCCTCTGTGATTATACGCCTCTTTACCTAACAAATGAAATAAATACGCAGGTTAGTCAGATATGCAAGTTAATAATCACGACATGCTGTAATAAATTTAGGAAAGACAGCATAAGCTTCACATTTAATTAATCAAAATGCTGTCAATTCTCAAACATTTTTAGGTAGAAGCTCCAGAAAATAAATTACTGATGACTCATCAAATCAACTGTCTATGCCTCACAAACTTGGCTTTAATTGTATAGGATACAATTCTATGACATCTTTAAGCAAAATTATAACTTAGCTAAACAAATGTCTATATCAAGTTTAAAATATGTAGATATTTTACATTTCTGGAGAAAAAAGATTAATTATTGCAGGGCTAATAGAAAGCTGGCCTCCAATTATTAAGACTTTATTTATAGTACAGACTATACTTATCCATTCTTTAAACATACATTGTGAGCCTACAATTTCCTGTTCAGTGGGGATCGATTCTCAAGCTCAGGGGATATACACTTAAAGTAATTATTTTCAACAAAACATGAAGTGAGTGCTATAGCACTCCAGGAGGAAAGGGCCAGCAGAGCTATTTATCTTCTTTTCTCTTAACAGCTCTCTATAGTGAAGTACGCTGATTTTGCAAGAACCAGGTGCAACAGCCCCAGAGCTTGTGGGCCTGGCGAGACATAGACCCACGTGCTCTGAGTGCAAGTCACAGCTGAGACACCGTGAACAGCAATAGGATCGTTCTTTCGTATTCCTCTCCTACCTAAGGAGTTAATGCACTCTTTTGTAAAGCAACTGTCACCTATAGAATCCTAACAAATGTTTGCCATGTCCTCTGATTTAAGCCACCCCAACTCAGTGTCATGTTTTATTTTTCTTCTGGGAGTCACAAACTAGCCTGGACTTGAAAGACGTCTTCTGTGCAAGGAGAGGCAAGTCTCGCCGGTTAGAAGCAGCAGAATTAGTCTGGCGCCAGGGTCAGCTGAGTCTAGCAGCGTGTGCACAAAACCTAACCCAAATCGTAACCCGCCAGCTTTTATTGCAGCAGTGTAATAGTCACGGCAAAACCAGAACGTGGCCTCAAGGTGTCACCGGGCCCAGCTCCAGCTTTTGCCTAGGAGTGGGTTGTGTGAAACCAGGGACAGGGCCCGCATTTGCCGGGTGACATGTAATTTACAGCCAGGGCCGGAGAAGCCAAGGACAACAGCTGCCTGCCGCGCGGTGCCGCCGCCATGCAAGCAGGGCTCACACCGCTCACCTTCACAGTCGGCCCCCGGCCGCCCCCCGGCCTCCTGGCTCTGTGCCGGCACCAGGCTAGAGACCCAGAGCCCCGCGCAAAAGGCCACCACGGCAGCTGGGCTCGCGCACCACATGCTGAGCCCGCAGCTCTAATCGCCACCGCCAGCCGCGCTGCTACGGCTCGCTGGAACGCCAAGCGCGGGGTGGGAAAGACTCTGCCCCGGGTTGCTAGGACAAATGACGCCACTCAACCGACAGCTTCCATTGGCTCTCACGAAACGGGCACGGAAGGGGGCGGAGCGAAGGCGCCTCTTCCGTTCCCTCCTGGGCTGGCGCGTGCGCACTCTTACACGCGGGGCGCAGCTCCCGCGGAGCGTGCAGAGACGCACTAAAGCTATTCGCCCACTCCTCGTGAGGAAAGGAGGGACCTTCACGCTGATTGGTGGCAACGCGGGAGGCCGACGCGGCGGACCGGACGCAGTGGGCGGGCGGGAACGTGAAGTCTCCGCGGTGCGTGCTGGGCCCGTTGGGCGCCGGTAGCTGTTGCGGCTGCAGGACTCATCGTTGCCGCTGCCGCCGCCGCCGGCCCTGCCGCCTCATGGCGGCCATCGGGGTTCACCTGGGCTGCACTTCAGCCTGTGTGGCCGTCTACAAGGTGAGGACTGGGGCCGCTGGGCTACGGCTTCGTGTTGACCACCCAGCTCTCTGGGCGCGGGGTGATCTGCAAGCATGAGGACGGCGTGTCGCCGGCCTAGGAACGCCGCTCAGAGTGGCGTTGCTGCAGGGACATTTCGAGGCGAAGGGCAGAGCGGGCCCAGCCTCGTCCCCCGAGGCTCCTCCGGAAGGTCTGCTGCTCCCCGGCGGAGGCTCGTGGCGACGCTGGCGTGCGAGGTTGGGGGATGTCCTGGAGGCAGGATGCCGGGAAGGGTCCCAGGGACTATAGGGCCGCGGGATGCTCGGAGGGTCCCAGGACTCCGGTGGGCGGGTGGTCCTGGGGACGTAGTAATCGCGAGATAGCCAGAGGCTGGTGGTCGCAGAGATCTCAGGGCCGCAGGACGTGCTGAGCTGGGCCGGAAAGTCTAGGACTCAGAGGGGCGGGGTGGCCGCAGTCTAGAACTAGAGCTCTTGATCCTACGAAGCGCGTCTGGCTGTGAAGCCGGTTGATTGAGCATGGTCGCCGGACTTGGCCTTTCTGCAGGTGAGAGAGAGCTTAACAAGGAGTTGTGGCCTTCCTCTCATCAGTGGGGAGGCGGAAGGAACGGTAATCATGAACTCCCCTGCTACTACTCCCGCGTTTAAATGTCCAGTGGTTTGTACAGAAAAGCCAAAGGGATTAGTGCTACTTTTTTTGTATCAAAGGGAAGAAAGATGTATTTGTGGAAGAAGGAAGAGAAATAGAAGGATGATGTAATAATAGGCTTATAATTATTGTGTGTAGAAAGGTTATTATGTTTGATCCAATTGTTGACTGTGCAGACTGAAAAAATGAGGTCATTCCTCAGGGAATGTAGATCTACTGTAAAAACTAGGAAATTAATAATAATTAAATCTATAATTTCAAGATGTTGATATAGCAGTTTTTCTTTCCACGTAGATGGCAAAGTAACACTGGCCCACATATGTCAGAATATGTCTAATGTGACTGTATATTTCATTTCAAAAGAACTAATACAGTTGTGCGTTTTTTTCTCTCTAGGATGGCCGGGCTGATGTGGTTGCAAATGATGCAGGTGACAGAGTTACTCCAGCTGTTGTTGCTTACTCAGAAAATGAAGAGGTACTGTTCTCCTTATTTTTATACTTTGAAATAATTAAACATTACATTCATTGTAATATATTGCTCTTTTTCAGATTGTTGGACTGGCAGCAAAACAAAGTAGAATAAGAAATATTTCAAATACAGTAATGAAAGTAAAGCAGATCCTTGGCAGAAGGTATGGAACAAAATGATACTTTTAAATATGGTAATAAAAACATGTTCATAAATTCTAAGTATAATATGAAATGAAACTTGGGAACACCATAGTTTGGTTTTTTTGTTGTGTTTTTATGACTGAGTCATTTCAGAGAGTATCCCACTAGGCTGTTTCTTTTGATGATTATTATGGGATCTTTTAAAGGATGGAATTCACTCAGACATTTCTTGCTGAGAGGTCTGTTAGTATTGATAAATGCCAACATTCATTTAATTTTGATAATTTGCGTCATTCCTAGGTAATAACTTGGACTTTTCACATTCTCATATTTTTTTGACTGAGGGAAATTCAAAGATTTTGTGGGAATTTGAAGAGTTCTTTGCATGGTGGTTGAATTTTCCAAAACCTATTACAATTGGTTATAATTTATATAGATGTTATTGATTTTCCGTAGGGTCTTTTGTGACACTTTCTGGGAAGTAACTTTTCCAGTTGGCTTACAAATTTAATCATTAGAGGAACAGCTTAATTAATGTCTTATGTAAGAATCAGGTCAATCATCTGTCGTAACTTTAATTAGAAGATTAAAGAGGCTTGCCTCTCCAGACTTCTGTCTCCTCAAATTATAGATTACAGTAATTAAGAGTTTTCATTTTCACTGTAGTAGTAATACGTGATAGAGTGTTTTTAAATTTTCAAAGTGCTTTCACATCTATTATTTAATCCTCTCAACATCCCTGTAAAATTGGTAGGACAGGTACTATCCCTCCCCATTTATAGATGAGAAAATCAAGCCACCCAACATTTCTAAAATAGTTAGAAGGAGTGAACTAGGTAAGATTGCAGTTCAGTTCTCCTAACCTTCAGCCCCAGTTTCTTTTCTACTTTGTTTAGTGAGAAATTTAAATAGAAATGTCTTCATGTTGATTTTAGGATTCGGAGATTATAGATTAATATTTATTTCTTTTATGTGTTTATTTTTTATCATCTCTTACCTATGTTAAATTGAGCTTGATGCTGATTTTTTTCCTTAGGATATTTATGCACGGAGCCAAAAACTATAGTATTTTAGAGAGAATTCAATATTTTGTGACAATAAATATATTCCCATATCGTTTTACCTATTGACAAACTTAGTGCTAATACTAAGCACATTAAAAATAAGTTAGTAGGCAGGACACAGTGGCTCATGCTAATGTCCCAGCTAATTGGGAGGCTAAGGCAGGAGGATTGCCTGAGCCTAAGAGTTTGAGCAGGAGCTGTGATCGCAGTGCTCTCAGTTGGTCATCAGAATGAGACCTTGTCTCAAAAAAGTTGGTCAAATATTTTTAAATCATAAAGTCTGCAGTCTGGACAAAAGGAAGCTGGAATCACTTAGTAGCCAATAGTGTGTCTGTTTTTTTAATGTAACTTTTTATTTTAAGATAATTGTAGTCTTACATGCTGCTGTGAGAAATAATACAGAGACATCTGGCATATTACTGGCTTTGCTACTTCCCAGTGGTTACATCTTACAAACTACAGTACAGTATCACAACCAAGTTACTGACATTGATATATCCAGATACAGAACATTTCCTTAGCAATGTTTTTTCTTTCTTTCATGCCGCTATTTGGGGGCAGATGGTTACAGTAATGATGTGGCCGTTTTTTGTCATATTATGCAAAAAGTCTTATATTAGCAGAACAACTCAAGCTCGGTTTTCTAGCCCTGAAAGTTACCTTTTAGCAAAGGAGAAGAATGGTGACAGTCAGATGGGTAACACAGCCACAGTGTGCTACTTAGGTCAAGGTCGGTAAAGCATGAGCACCTTTCAGACTGTGGCTACACCATGGTCCTTCTAGGGCTTCTCCAGAGTTAGCTGCCTCATGGTCCACGTTGCTTTCCCTCTCCGCCTATCCTACTCACCAGTCAATGGTGATTTTTACAGATTCATAATCGTACCAGGTCTCAGCCTTAGAAACATTTGGACCTTTATGGAGGAGCCAGTCCTTTTGTTACCAAGCTGTTAAGCCCCTGGTCCACTATCCATCCTGGGCAGACTCCCAGAGTGGAGCTTTCTCAGTCTTGGCCTCATGCCTATTTATGACTTACTCACAGGTAGCACCACTTAACTTGCTGCCAAAATTATCCTTACGCTCTCCCTGTAACTCTCATTCCCCTGTGGCCTTCCAGCCAGAAATTCAGTGCTTGGACCTGGCTTCTCAGCAATTGTCCCTGAGAGGGAAGAATCGGCTGGCTCCTGGAAATACACTGGGAACACACAGAGCTTCCCCACACCTTCAGAGTTGCACCTTGCTGCATAGGAGCTTTCCAGCCTTCCTTCCCAACGTGCCATGGCCAATACCAATAGCAGTGCGGGCATCCGGTGGTCCAGACAGGAGACACGAACTCTCCTCTCCATACTAGGCGAGGCCGAGTATATTCAGCGCCTCCAGACTGTGCATCACAATGCAGATGTCTATCAGGCTGTGTCTAAGCGAATGCAGCAGGAAGGCTTCCGCCGCACCGAACGTCAGTGCCGCTCCAAGTTTAAAGTTCTGAAGGCGTTATATTTAAAGGCCTATGTGGCCCATGCCACAAGTATGGGTGACCCACCACACTGCCCATTTTATGATACGTTGGATCGGCTTCTCCGAAATCAGATAGTGACTGACCCAGACAACTTAATGGAGGATGCTGCTTGGGCCAAGCACTGTGATCAGACTTTAGTGGCCTCTGACACCCCAGGGGAAGAGGGAACCAGCATTCTGAAAGCAAAAAGGACTCAGGCAGCTGATCTTCAGCCTATCTTGAAAACAGTTAAGGAATCAGATGAGGATTGTCAGCTGAGAATCAGTGACCGGATACGAGAAACCAGTGACCTCGAGGACTCCTGGGATGAATCCCCAGGTGCAGGTAACTCCCAAGCATGCGAAGGATTGGGGTCCCTGAGTCACTTGGTTCTAAACAGCAGTGTGTATTTGGATATTGCCCTCCTGAGCATATTCCCTACTTCTGCTACCCCTAATGCTCCCCCTCTTTTTAAAAACCTACTAGTAAGATAAAACCTCCAGGTTTGACATAGCTATGGCCCTAGGTAGGTAAAGTGTTAGACCTCCTCAAACCTAGAAGTGCTCTTTAGAACCAAACTAGTTCTGACATCATTTGTTATGGGTACTTGGGGATTTGTAGCTATAGAGCAGGTTGGATGGCTACTTGGAAAGGGGTTACAGAAGGCAAGGGGGAAGTTCTGGAGGTAAGATTAAACAGGCCAAAATGCCCACATTAAAAATGAATTCTTCCCAATCCCTGGCGGAAAGGCACCTTTCCAGGAACTGCCATAGTCTTGTAATTGTCTCTAAACTCTGCTGCTGGCTGCAAGCATTCCCTTAGCAGGAATGTCCTCTTTGCAACATTGTTGCTTTGTTTTTCAGGGTGCTCTCAAGGGACCCCCACCTACAGCAACTCCCACAGCCTTTTCAGAGGTGCAGTTGCTCCCTGTCAGAGCAGCCCCATGACCAGACTGGGTGTGTCCAGGGAGCCCAGTCCCTGCACCAGCACCAGCCGCAACACTCCTGGTGCAGCCTCCACACCACGGCCTCCGGTCTTCTCTCCCAGAGTTGGTTTTGTTTCTGGTGGGGGTAGGCCTTTGACCAGTGAGCCCCCTCCAAGGTGGGCAAGGCGAAGAAGGCGCTCAGTGGCCAGGACTATTGCAGCCGAGTTGGCAGAAAACAGGAGATTGGCACGGGAACTTTCAAAGCGTGAGGAAGAAAAACTGGACAGGCTGATTGCTATTGGTGAGGAGGCCAGTGCTCAGCAAGACACTGCCAATGAGCTCCGCAGGGACGCTGTCATCGCGGTCAGACGTTTGGCGACAGCAGTGGAAGAAGCAACTGGTGCTTTTCAGCTAGGCCTTGAAAAATTGCTTCAGAGGTTGATTTCGAACACCAAAAGCTAGGAACTGATTGCAAGAGTTTATTTCCTAAACTGGTAGAAGTCTAGTTCCAACACTTGCTTTCTAGGACCCTGGCTCCTTTTCTGTGTCCTCAGAGAAAAAGAGTGGATGAACCATTAATCTGCAGAGTAGTAGTAATATACTTGCTAGTACCTTTCCCCAAGATTCTCCACTAATTGTAAGACCTTTCAGAAATGTGAGGGGCGGCTTAATAGAAAATGGATGGAGCCGAGTCCAAGAGAACTAGTTCGACCTGGCTTTGTCTCTGATGTAAGGCAATTTAGTTTACCTCTCTACAACAGTTTTCCTCATCTGTAAAATGGGGACAATAATAACTCCTGCCCTGCCTACCTCACAGGGATGTTGTGAGGGTCAGACGGCTAATAGATGTGAAAGAGTTTTAAAGTTTAAAAGCACTATAGACATTTAAGTTATTAATGCATATGACCTTGGCTGCGGTAAGGCCAGGGTGCAGCACGTTAATTTACAAGATACAGAAGTATGGCTGTATACCATGACCTCATTGCTTGAGTCTCTTTTCACTAGTTTAACTTGACTGCTTCATGGAGTTTGGGATCTTAAGTTTTTAAACCCCTCTGTGACTCATTAGGCTAGTATCCGCAGAACATGTGTTTGTACCTTTATCTCTTAAGATTTCATTGCTGTGTCTCTGGCATACCTGCTAGGAAGCAGTCAGACCATCTTTCCCTCCTTCATTTTACTGATTCTTAGTCTCCTGTTAATGTAAGGGTGCAATTAAGAACCAACAGGGAGTCACAATAGTATGTTACGGTTCATATTGATAATCTTTGATATAATTAAATATTGGCTGTTTTATGAAAGGTTAAATGTAAGTAAATTCTTCACATTCCATAGTATTTGGGTCCCTTTATATGGCTAAGTTATATCTTTAAATTTCGGTTGCCATTTGAGCATTGTGGACACCATTCCCATTCAGATTCTATCAGTTTCCAGTCTTCTTTTAGCTAATTTCATTCTTTTCTGCTACATGTTTTTTGTCTAGTATGTTATAGAGGGAAAGCCCTAGAAAACTTTCCTTCTAAGGAACTTTCCAAAGTTACTTTTTATCAAGTGTCACAGACAAAAGTTCACGTAGTTAATGGCATACAGTGGAAGAGAACAGCTTTATTTCCCCTTTAGCTTTGGAAACACGAGAGGGTGGTGTGGATGAAGACTGCCTGGAATAGAGGACTTCTTTTAAGCACAAGCCCTCAACAGATGCACCACTCTCATCCCTCCCCCCTCCACTTCTTTGGAAGAGATGAAGGTGATACACCAAACTTCCACTTTACTTTAGAAGGGAAGCCAGTACTGGCCATCATTAAACTAACTTAAAGCTTTTAGTGGTTTTCTTAGTACTTTCAGGAAATGCAGATAGGAATCTTCGGGATTTATAAAGCTTCCCTACAGTCTGGAAGCTGGGGGGAAAAAGCGGGCATGTTGAGAGAGGTGAGGTTTTATATTTTGCAGGCATGGGTGCTTAGCTAAATACTGGAAACGCAAATGGGTGGAGAAATGGTCAGAACGACAGTGGGACCGTACCCAGAACCAGGAATAGATGGCTGGCAGGCAGGCGCGCTGCTCAGCGAATGTGCGGTGGACAGGGGAGGCAGCTGGAGTACGCCGGAATCTAGTTAGAATGCCTGGATCCCAAACCTTCGCAGTTCGTTTCATCGGGCAAATCCCTTGCCCTTTGCATGTCTCAGTTTCTTCATCTCTAAATTGAGGGCTTGTGCTAGGTGACTTTTTTCTAGTACCTTCCAGTTCTAAAAATCTTTTAAATAGCATAATTAAAAAAAGGCAAAGTGGAAGTGAATTTAATTGTAATACTTTCAGTCATAGCAGCATATTAGTGTATGTTTGAAATACTGGTAACAATTGTAAGTTAGCATTCTATGGTACTAGTGTTTATTAATACTCATGAACTGAGCACCACACCAGACATACAGATTCCTTTTAAAAGGGCATTGAAGTGGGTCCAGATACATACATTGTCTCAATTGTCTTAGGTCACTATATGGAAGGGTATATGTCAGTTATAATTGGATAATGCTGTTATAGATAGGTAGATTTTTCTGGAAAAACAGGGAAGTACTTGAAGGAGAGTTAGACCTGTACTATATAAATCTAATAATGGTAGCAAAGTACTTAGGCAGGAATTTCTTGGAGAGGAGTGAAGTGCTGAGGAACAGAAGTGGAGTTGAAGTTCACAGGTAGTGTTGTGAAAATCTCATGGATAAAGTGACCTGAACTTGGGAACTCACGGGAAAGGTCCTGAAGAAGTAGACAGAAAAATACACTAAAAATACTAAGGGGAGAGAAGTTGCAATACTGGGAGACAGCATGCAGGAAAGCAAGCCAGGGATCTGCTCATGCGCTAGGCCCAGCCATTACACCGGTACCTCCTTAGACAGCCTTTCCACCGTTCTATAACTCAGGTTCCTCGTCTACAAAGTAGAAAACTCATAATTTACCTACCTCACAGGGGTGTTGTGAGGATCAAAGGAACAGATGAACGTGAGGGTGCTTTCAGACGTGTGAGGCGTTGTCATGTAACAGTAGTAGGGAGGGAGACGAGAGAGCACGTGAGTGCAGCTAACTGTAAGGGAAGCCTGAGAAGGGGGAGGAAGAGAAAATGGCATTGCTGATAACGGTTGTGATACAACGGTAGGATTAACGCTGCCTCCTGAAGACCATCATGTAAATGTGCTGTATAAGTATACCAGCCCCCCACCACCTTTGTTTTATGTTCAGTAATTTAATCCTGGTGTGACAAATAAAGTTTTTACTTGTCTGTACTTGTGGGTCAGTCCCCTGCTTTCTGATGATATGTGATCCTTTGTCACCTCCATTCTCTGCTTTCCACCTCTCTGGTAACTGTCCAGCGTCTGGCGTGTATGTGGCCCTCAGCGCTACACGTGCGTTCTGTCCTCAGATGACAGAGCCCTCTTTGCATGGCAGTTCAGAAATAATTTGCCATTTCTAATAGTTGTATGAATTCCTCAAAATATCCTTCCTGGCAAATTAATCCTGTCTGAGTAGTAGATAACCTACCCATAATAGGATAAATTATCCTGGGTGACTTAAATTCTATTTTAAAGAAAACAGAACCAGGAAGTGTCATCCTGGAATTATATTAGGTCATTAAATATGAAATGTCCAATTTTGAATCGAAAGTGTAATTTATTATGTCTCAAACAAGAAGCAGTACAATCAAAAGTGTGCGCCTAAACTGTTGACACAGTTTTGCCACCTTAACAGTAATTTGTTCATGCCAGCAGCAGAGAAGCCTAAAGAGCGAGTGGTGATGAAATTGTGAAAGGTGTTTTCTCAGCTTGTTGAGAATTGAATATTTTTCCTTGCAAGAAATGGTCCGAAGCCTGGAAGAAGTGGTAGTCAGTTGGTACAAGGTCTGGTGAATACAGTGGATGACAGAGTTTCCAAGTCCAGCCTCTGTAGTTTAAGCAGCATTATTTGTTTGACACGTGATCGAGTGTTGTCTTGTAAGAGGATTGTCTTGTTTCTATTGACCAATGTCGGCTGCTTAATTGCAAGCATACTCATTTTGTCCAGATGTTTGCAGTGGACATCCGCTTAATCAATTAACCAGGTTTCATGAAGCTGTATTGGATAATACCAGCGCTGGACCACCAGGCAGACACCATTAGCTTTTTTTGATGAGTATTTGGTTTTGGACCATGTTTCGGCACTTCATCTTTATCAAACCATTGTGCTGAACACTTGTGATTGTCAAAAAGAATGCATTTTTCATCACACATAACAATACGGTGTAGAAATGGTTTGCCTTTATGTAGTGACAGCAAAGGAAGGAAAGCTTTGAGATGATGTCTCTGCTGGTGCCAGTTTAATTCACGTGGAACCCATCTATCCAACATGTAGGTCGATGGATTCACTTCCACTACAGCTTTCAGCTTTCAGTTCATCATTATCCACCTTGTTCTCAGGCTGCCCACGTGACTCATTTTCAAGATTAAAATCACCAGAACGGAACTTCTCAAACCATTGATGTACTGTGCATTCATCAGCCGCATCCTTCCCAAACACTTCCTCGATATTTTGAGCTGTCTGTACCATATTGGTTCCATACAGAACTCATATTCAAAAATAACACAAATGTTTGACTTATCCATGGTTTCACAAAAGTTGCTGTAAAAAAAAATTTGAAAGATAATCACAAGCCAAATGACACGTTTGCAAGATTGAGGATGTACTTTCACAATAAAAATAAGAAGTGTCAAAGTGAAATGTCAGATATCAGCTGTCAAACTTAGTACTTAAGGAAATCGGACATTTCATACTTAATAACCTAACACTATTGCACAACCCACTATAGACACACTTCATACTTTTTTCCTACTCCTGTATTTGTCTAGGATATAGTGTAAGTATTGAGTTTAGAAAAAGGGAGCAGAGGGTTTAGTGGAAAGAATCCTAAACTTGGTATTGAAGATTTGGATGCCAGTCATTATCTGTGTGTCTTTGGACAAGACACTTACCTGTTTTGTCTCCTATTAATTGATTTTTTTAGGTGATAAGGAAGTCTGAGGAACCTGCAAATACTCTGGAGTTCTAAGCCAGTTAGCCCATTAGTGCTTTTGTTTGCCTCTTACACAGGTTAAGGTACTCAGATGTCCTGTAACCCTTTAGCAATTAGCCACTATTAATTTTCAGCTCCTTTTACTGAACATTTAAGGTGGTCTCCAAGTAGAATAGTCACAGCTCCTTGGAAGAATGGTTTAGTTTTAGTGGAAGGGTGCTAGTCTATTTCATCTTAATTTCTAGATGAAATTAAGCCAAGGATCAGATTTCTATTCCTGCTCAAGAGGCAGAAGCACTGTGATCATTGACAGTGTCAGTGGGAGGCAGGATGGGAAAGTAAAAACAATAGTAGCCTGATAGAGAAGACCTGGGCTCAAGTGCTGGCTCTGCCTCTTACGAGCTTATAAGTCACTGCCACTCTCTGAACCTGTTTCAATCTAAAATAATACCTGCCAAACATGCCCCACTTAGGTGTTGTGAGGATAAAGTGAAATAATATATGCAAAAACATTTTGTAGTCTGCATAAATTGGTATTTCCAATTTTAGCAACATAGTACCCATTGTTTTAATTTTTCCATTGCCATATACATTTATTTATTACTTTGGGACATTATTATAAATCTGTCTATATATATGAATAGCTATAGGACTCTGCACATTTCCGTATACAACATTTATATGTTCACTCTATCTTCTGGTTTTTGGTGTTGATTTATGTCCAGCAACCAAGCAACAAAGATGGTCGTACCTATTTTGGTTTGTCCTTGGTTCGTTGTCTACTTCTGTCCTTTTCATCTCAGTGGTTGGGGTCTTCAGGATCAGTGTGAAGAATATGACATAAAATTAATTATATCATGAAAAATCACCCTAAAATGTATAGTGTCTGTTAATAGCAAGGTCAGAACAAGAAAGAGCTACTTACTTTCAAAATTCAATGAAAATACTCTGTATCATGTAAATATTTTAAGACTATGTTAGCATTATGCAGCTTAATAATTTTATTTATATTATAATATTCTGGTGATACTGAAAATTAAAGTCTTTAAACCTTATATATCTACAGTACTGATTTTAATACTTAGCTATCTTTATCTTTCTTTATGGACAGTTCTGATGATCCACAAGCTCAGAAATACATCATGGAAAGTAAATGTTTAGTGAGTATGGTTCTATTATTGTTTCCCTATTACACAAAGCAACTGCCAAGGTCATGGCATATAGTGTTGATTTGAAACTTTGCATTTTTATTGAAATTATTTCTTATTTAGCACAATTATTATTTCTCTTATAGGTCATTGAAAAAAATGGGAAATTACGATACGAAATAGATACTGGAGAAGAAACAAAATTTGTTAACCCAGAAGATGTTGCCAGACTGATATTTAGTAAAATGAAAGGTATAGAGCAAAAGAGATAACAATTTTAATGGTCTTTTGAAAGTTGACCTTAAAAAAAAAGTTGGACATATTTTTAGATCTTGGGAGAAGCAGAGTGATTGAGTGGATTTGCAGTAAAGAGACCCTAAACTGTAGACCTAGTCTGGGCACTAATTGGCTTTGACCTTGATTAAATAACTTACCTTCCCTGACTTTAATTGCACTATAAGTAACATAAATGGAATGGGCATTTTCAGATTAGCATTTTTAAAACTTTTTAAGATTCAGTGTCCAAATAATCTTGGTGAATAGTGAATATTATATCTCCAATATTGACCATGCACTCTCAACAGTGATTTAGGCAGATTAAGTAGGTCTGATTTTTATCACCCCTTGAGACAAAGGCTCTGATCTGAGCAGTATCCTGTTGAGCAATTTGGGAAATTCTGGAGTAGATTATTTATCAGGCTCATTTCAGCCCTGTAATGATGCTATGAACCTGTGGGATGAAAGGCAGCCTTTTAATTTATTGAACTAACCTTATTATGATGTTGTGTCTTCACACTGATGCATTAGAAGGTCATTCTTTGTGGAACCAGTCTGATTTGGAAGATGGTTGAAACTTTGAAGCCTAAGAGCCAAGCTTTTTGGAAAGTATCTAGTTCTATGTCCATAAGCTATCACCAAAACCACAAGAAGTACTGCATGATTTAAAATCGCAGAGAAGGAAATTGACAGGATGGGGCAATTCTTTTAGTGAGAAGATCTTTGTCATAAATTAATAAACATCAGCAAGTATCACTTGACATTTTTTCCTGTCATCAGAATTAATCTTATATTTTTTAATATACAGAAACGGCACATTCTGTCTTGGGCTCAGATGCAAATGATGTAGTTATTACTGTCCCATTTGATTTTGGAGAAAAGCAGAAAAAGGCTCTTGGGTAAGTATAATATGGGGTCTATCTTACTGCCTTAATTAAAGGAAATACAAATCTCACAATATTACTATATAGTAAAAGATAAAATTATATTTGAAAATATTAGGCAATAAAATTATATTTATAAATAGCTTAGCAAGGTAATGATCATTAATATTCCCTTTTATGAATAGCTAAGAGAACATAAAATTAGATGTGGTGTACCCTCCTAGCTGTTTTGATTGGAAATGTTTTTAATTACCAGATTAAATTGATACTAATTACCTTGCCTTAGTTTCCTATAATTAATGTTTAAATGCGAATTAGAGAAGAATATGCAATTTTAGAAAATATTTGTGATTATTTCTTCATCTTAGATCTTAACATCTAAACAAAAAAGTTGCCCTTAGTTTTTACATGTCATTATGCAGATGTCGTTGGTGAACGCATGTCTTTGCTGAATAGGGCTCTATATGGAGCTTTGGCAAATATTGAAGTTGCTTCTATGGCAGAGAATTGCCTTATTTACTTATAAAAACTGTGACCCTACATTAAAGCAATTGGAAAATTTCAAATGTTTTAGGAATTTGTTTTAATCTCTTTCTTAAGTTTGTAAGTATAGGCATTTTCTTTTTCACTCAACAGATGTTTATTGATTACTGTTTAAACCACATTGTATTCAGGATTGAGTATATAGATATAAATAAGACATGGTTTCTGACCTCACAGAATTATTAGTAACAAAGTCATTGTGATAAAGTGTGATAGTGTCTTGAATGGGGAAATTCTGGATGGCATGAAGGCTTTGAGAGCCCAGAAAGACTGCCCAGAGAAAGTGAACTTCTTTTTTTAGCATGGACATTTTTGACAGCTTTATTTTCCGTATTCAATATAAGCACACATTTTCTTTGTCAAGAAAACAGGCTTTGAACATTATAATTTTAAACAGAAAGTGAACTCTTATAATAAGTCACATCCATTTCTTGTGTTCTGTTTTCTTCTAAAGATCATTGCACATCATATTTTACTGGTGAAATCTTATTTGCTGTTACATAAAATCTTTAGCAGAGCATTTCTAAAAATGTAATATTGAATATGTTGTGGTATTAAATTCATTGAAAGCAAACTGTTCACAGAGTCGCAGCAGGAGCTGCTGGATTTAATGTTTTGCGATTAATCCATGAACCATCCGCAGCTCTTCTTGCCTATGGAATTGGACAGGACTCCCCCACTGGAAAAAGGTAAAAACCATATTTGCAGTTTTAAGTTTTTTTAGTGCAGGGAACATTTTAGATTATAGCAATTATATCAATAAGAATTACTATGTAATGTAGTGGCCCCCAAACTTGATGGATGGAAGGATATTGAAACTCTTACCTAGAGGTTTTCAAATATTAATAGTTAAGAAAGAGGTCCTAGGAGAAACAGAAAGGACATAACAGGAGGGAAGATTGAGCTTTTCTGCCTTTTTTTTTTTTTTGAGACAGAGTCTCACTCTTTTTGCCCGGGCTAGAGTGCCATGGCGTCAGCCTAGCTCACAGCAACCTCAAACTTCCAGGCTCAAGCAATCCTCCTGCCTCAGCCTCCCGGGTAGCTGGGACTACAGGCATGCGCCACCATGCCCGGCTAATTTTTTCTATATAGTTTTAGTTGTCCGATTAATTTCTTTCTATTTTTAGTAGAGACGGGGTCTCGCTCTTGCTCAGGCTGGTCTTGAACTCCTGAGCTCAAACGATCCGCCCGCCTCGGCCTCCCAGAGTGCTAGGATTACAGGCGTGAGCCACCGCGCCCGGCCCTGCCCTTTTTTTAATCACCTTCATTTTGTCCCTTTATTGGAGGAAGATTTGAAAATTACACGCCTGGCCAAGTTCCAACTCAAGCTAGGGCACTGCCGATTTTTCTACCGATTTTAAAAATTATTAGACATGTTTAGAACAGTGGGTACTTTCGTATACATCTGACTTGACAGGAGATGGGGGAAATCCAGCATACAGACGTGAGACTCCTTTTCATGGTGAAATAGTAAGATACTTATTCCTAATTTAGCTATCAGCACATCTTAATAGACTCGATGTTCATACAACTTTAGAGAAATGAATCGAGATACAGTGTTGACTTTCCCTAATTGTTTCACCTCATTCATGTCTCACAGTGAAAGAAATTAATAGGTATAAGTCACTAGGAAATTATTTTTAGATAAACTAGATAAATGTAGAACCAATACCAAATTTTGAATTCTGATGCTTGAGAAGCTGGGAATTAGCACCTAGTTTTGCATATGTTTTCTATCTACAGAATATGTTATTACACTAACTTGCATAGTATTAACACATAGAATTTCTGTATTCAATTTGCTTAAAATTCAGTATAATCACAGATGTCTTCTTGATTTCCTTTGAAAAGTTAGTGTTATGAATTCTAGTTACTCAGAAGAATACAGTTGCACCCGCATGACTAAGTATAAAAGAACTTTGACTTGGTTCAGAAGGTCTGGGTTTGAGGCTGAATTCATCACTGAGTGACTGTGAACAACCTAATTACTCCTCTGAGATTTTCAGTTTCCTCATTTATAATTTAAAGTGATTAAACTAAGTGACTCCTAATGTTCAACCTAGCTTTAAAATGTTGTGGTTTGCTAATAACTAACTCTATCTTTCTCTTGAAGCAATATTTTGGTGTTTAAGCTTGGCGGAACATCCTTATCTCTCAGTGTCATGGAAGTTAACAGTGGAATATATCGGGTTCTTTCAACAAACACTGATGATAACATCGGTGGTGCACATTTCACCGAAACCTTAGCACAGTTTCTAGCTTCTGAGTTCCAGAGGTGAGTGTTAATGGCCTGGATAATACATTTTGATAGAAGTTTCTCTTCCAGTTTTTTATTTTTTCCTAATTTATTTTAAATTATCCAGCTACAAAGGAGAATGTGGTTTTTTGTTTGTTTGTTTGTTTTCTTTTCATTGCTTGGAAACTGGATATTTTCATATCTGGAGTTATAATGTCCTATTTGGGCAATAGCAAGGAAGCAGAGGCCAGGCCGTGCCCAATGCAGTGTGCTACTTGGATTTTTCACTTAGAACAAAGGCACCACCAGACATTGAACTGGGTGAGCTTGGATCTCAAGTTTGTTTTTTTTCAATTCTTCACGTACTGATATTCTATCTGGTATAAGCACTGAGGCCTTGCTGCCTTCTGAACAGTTTTTTATAAGTTTAGATCTGGTGAAGATTGCATTATGTTATCATCATGTTCCAGTGAGTTAATGTTTTATGGAGTGTTTAATTACCAGTCTACCACAAGGAGTATTTTAGTCTTATTGCTGGACGTAATTACTTCATTCAGAATTCTAATCCTACTTGGACATAGCAAGAGTCAAATATATAACTGTTATACCTGGATATTGCCACTGTAAAAAAAAAAAAAAAAAAGTAGTTGAAACAGTATTTTTACCAGTTTGATTAAATTCATTGGTTGCAAAGTCTTGAAAAAATGGTAATTTCTCACTTGTTTGATAAAGACCTACACTGCTTTTTTTTGTACAGTTATTGTTTAAACAAAACCATTGATCACTACTTAGCAAGTAGTTTTACAAATGAACTCATCGGAGATAGAGGAACTGTAATTTACTTATTTTGTATGTGTCAAATTTCTTCGAAGAAGCACTTTTAGGTTTTTTTTTTTTTTAATGCTCAACTGGTAATTTTAAACCAATTAACAATGATAGTGCCGTGATTATAAAGGGTAACATAGGAGACTTTGACCCAGTTACATAAATCTCCTTCAGCCTCTGGTTGTCTCATGTGAAGGATCATGTCTACTCTGCTTGCTTCAAAGTATAACCTACTGTTATGGTTACATAAGGCACCAATTCAAAATATTCGGTAAATTCGGTATTTTTCTTGAGGAGACCCTTCTTTTAATTGCAGAGAATGTTCTTAGGAAAGTTTAGAGGAATTAGAAGCAGAATACTAAAATGTGGTATGTAATATTGATTCATGAGTTTGTTATTATTCTAATAGGGATTATCCAGATTTTAGTTACGATAAATTCTAAATGGCCCAGTAATTTTAGACTTGAAAGGCTGTATTTTTAATTTAGATCCTTCAAACATGATGTGAGAGGAAATGCCCGAGCCATGATGAAATTGATGAACAGTGCTGAAGTTGCAAAACATTCTTTGTCCACCTTGGGAAGTGCCAACTGTTTCCTTGACTCATTATATGAAGGTCAAGATTTTGATTGCAATGTGTCCAGGTAAAACTAAAGTTGAAAAAACTTCCTTAAAAAATTCCAAAAGCATTCTTATTTAGGTTTAATTTTCTCACCTTGGGTTTTGTTTGTTTGTTTGTTTGAGATTTATTAGCCATCTATAAAAGGGGAATTTTACTGTCTTTACTTTTAGGGTCCAATTTTTGTCAGACTAAATAGTCCCAAAATAGTTACATCAGTGTGGCTGCTTGCCCTGTTATTTTATGGCTACAGTTAGCAGTGTGTGAAAAAGGCATCCTAGAACCTTCAACATAAATCCTAGGTTACAAGTGATTGTACTTTTACCCTGAAAGCACAAATAGAGGACACTACCCTAGCTTTTTGTGTTGCATATTTGCTAACACTAATGATAGCTGCCATTAGTGAGCCTATTCAAACCTCCCAGCAGCCCAACAGGTGACTTTGGAACATACTGAAAATTTCCAGAATTGCAATATTATATTATTTTTAGGATTCTCATGACTATATTTGATTACATTATCTTTTTGTCTGTTTAGTTTGGTTTCTTCACTTTACCTGGGCTTTCCTGAAGACTAGATCTCTACTGCCCAATACAATAGCCACTAGCCACCTGTGACTATTTAAATTTAAATTAATTAAAAATTTAGTTCCTCAGTAGCACTAGCTTACAGTTCAATAGTCTTATGTGGCTAGTGGCTAGCAGAAAAGTCCATTGTACAGCGTGACTCTAGTTCTTTGCAGAAAGATTTTAAGCAACAACTCAGAAGATAGAAAAGGTGTTAAATTGAATTGAAATTTCTTCATAGGCAGAGTGTTTTTATATTTTTATATTTCCAGAATTTTTTAGTGCTAACTTTGTCCAAGTATTCAATATATGTTTGCTTATTAATATTGGTAATTAAGGAAATGAAATTTATAATTTTTCATTAAGGAAATTTTGCCTTTATCACAAAGATTTCAACCATAAAAGTGTGTTTTAATATATATAGATAAGACAAATTTTAAAATCACCCGTCTGCATTTAGAAGTTCATTATGAAATTAGGGAGTACATTTGCCATGAACAAATTTTGCTTAACATTTTATTATATGCCGGCATTCAACATTCTTAGGTAATACAAAAGGACTAAGTTTATTATAATATAACATAGACTATCAAGAAAAATAATTAGAAATAATTTTCAAAGTTTTAACATGTAAAAATAGCAAAAACTTCCAAATGATGATTTGATTAGGGTTAATAAGTTATTGTTGGGAATGCCATATATTGGGTATATATTCTTAGATTTTTTTTTTTTTTTTTTGAAAACTTGTAAGTGTAGGCCATGGGCAAGAGACACTTTCACCTGCATTTATGTTAAATATCTTTATACATATGTTGATGAATAACTTAGACTCCATCCCCCCGTGATATTGCACTGCTGGTATTTAGTATCTTGTTCCGATCATAATATATGAGATAACTATCACATTAAGGTACATTACTTGTCACAAGAAAAAGAATTTTGTTTAAATGTACTGAGCCTTTTTTTTTTGTCTTTCTCCTGTGTGTGTGTGTGTGTGTGTGTGTGTGTGTGTGTGTGTGTGTGTGTGTAGGGCAAGATTTGAACTTCTTTGTTCTCCACTTTTTAATAAGTGTATAGAAGCAATCAGAGAACTCTTAGATCAAAGTGGATTTACAGCAGATGATATCAACAAGGTAATGCTTTTATATTTTTCTGAATTATTTTAGGAGTAGTTTCAGACTTGGAATTTAGGAAATAGCTCTTGGTACTGAAAGAATATTTTTATGAGTGTAAATATTCTCTGAATTTGTGTTAATGAATAAGGAAAAAATTGATTAAATTTTGATTAATGGCTCTGGCGAACTCACATATATATATATTTAGTTTCCTAGCAAAAAAGAATAATTCCTTTCCGGTATATTTTTTAAATGTGGGCAAAGACAGGCAGATACCTGAATGCTTATTGTGTGTCAGGCACTGTTTCTAAGTGCTTTACGTGTATTAATGCGTTGAATACTCACCAGCAGCTCGGTGATGTAGGCACTATTATTTATCCCTATTTTATAAGTAAAGACACCAAGGTACAGAGATTAGGTAACTCCTGAAGATCACATGGTTATAAGCATTAATAATAAAGCCAAGATTTAACCCAGTATCATTGCTGAATCTGCTCTTAACTAGTACACCATGCCACTTCTCTCCACTTGCTTAGGAAAGTATTTTTAGACTTTCAAAAATATTAGAATTGTTTAATCTTTTCTCTTTTCCCCCCAGATTATTTCTATTTATTGAATATACTCTTTCAGAGTGATGTCCATCTTTGGACATAGGCTAGGTTTTTTTTTTTTGAAACAGTGTCTTGTTCTATTGCCTGGGCCAGAGTACAATGGCTTCATCATATTTCACTGCAACCTTGAACTCCTGGACTCAAGCCATCCTCCTGCCTCAGCTTCCCAAGTAGCTGGGACTATAGGCATGAGCCACCACACCCTGATAAGTTTTCTATTTTTTGTAGAGAGGAGGTCTCGCTGTGGTGCTCAGGCTGATCTCGAACTCCTAGCCTCAAGTGATCCTCCCACTTGGCCTCCTAAAGTGCTGGTATTACAGGCACGAGCCCCTGCGCCCAGCCAGACATAGGTTTTTACCATATCTAGGGTTATTTCTTAGGGCGGAGTCCCACAATAAAATTATTAGGTCAAGACTATAAATAGCTTAAGACTATTTTTACCTCAAGTTGTTATACTTTCCAAAATAATTGAATATTCCCATCAACAATACGTAAGAGTATGCATTTTACTGTAACCTTGCTGACACTGAGTTTTATCATGTAGAGATAAATTTCCAATTGACTCTTACAAAAAAACTTTCACTTTATATTTCATTGGTTACTAGAGGATTATTTTTAAATGTTTAATTTTGTATTTCCTTGTAGATAAATATTTATTTCATATTTTTTGCCTATTTAATCATTGAAATCTTAATATTTAAAAAAAACTTGTGCGAGTGCTTTATATAGTTAGAATATGAACTATCATTTACCGTAATCTTCCTTCAAGGCATTTACTTCGCTGTTTAATTTTGGTTCTGCTAGGGAGAAAGGCGTTTGGCATATAGAAGTTTGATTTATTGATTTACCTATTTAAATCTATTGATCTGTTACTCTGATGTCATCAGGTGTTTTGCTCAAATGTATGACAAATATTAAATACTGTTTTCTTTTCACTTGTCTGTAGCTTCACAGTTTTATATTTTTAACTTTTTTGGTATATGCTGTGGGACAGAAATCATTTTTGGGGGGTTTTTTACAATTTAGATGAACAAGTTCTTTTTTGGGGGGGAGGTTATCTTTCTTTTTTTATACTTATAATATGCCAGGCATTTTGCTAGGTGCTCAAGGGCTGGGCTGTAGGTGATCAATTAGTGTCGGTTCCCTTTCTTCATTAACTGGTCAATGGACCCCTGACATTTCATTGTCACCAATAGTACAACTCTCAATGGCTTGAATTGGGGTGGAGTACTCTACTCTTAGGGTTGAGAATGTTATTAAGGATTCCTTCTCCAGATATTCCTAACATTTATGCTTTCGGGAACTTAATAATATGAAGTTGTCTATTGAGTTGTTGACCTTGGTGCAGTAACAAAACAACCCTCCATTCTCAGTGGTTTTCTGTAGCAGATGATTTTTCTCCCTTGACTTACTGGTGGGCAGCCGAAGGTGGCTGTAGCTCTACTGCTGTTCCTGTGTTCTACCTGTTTCTCATTCGAGGACCCAAGCCAAAGGAGCAGCCTTTGGGACGTGCACTTCTTGTGGCAGAGGGAAGAGAGGAAGAGCACTGGCAGAACAAGCACAGCTTTTAAAGCCTCTTGCTTAGCTAGGTGCACCTTGGTGTGTTCAAGGCCTGACAGCGGGCAGGGACATCCACTCCACTTACCAAGTCCTGGCAGTGGGCGGGGATGGATAATCCTCTTAACAGGGGAAGGGGGAGTGGATGATTGGGATTTACATGCATTAAAATGTTTAATCCTCACAAGAGCACCAGGAGGGAGGCACTTTTATCTCCATTTTCAGATGAGGAGACTAAGAGGTTTTCAGAGGTTGAGTCCTAAGGCTGGTACGTAAGTGATGGAGCCAGGACTGGGACTCAGGCAGGCTTTCTCCATAACCCGGGTTCTTTTATGCTCGTGCCATCGCCTTTCTAATTTTAGTACATGAAGGTCTAGTATTAGGAGTATTTGCTTTTTCTGGAAGGAATTCTCGAATCTCTTGCTTGAGGAGGACAGGCCTGGTTTCTGGCATTCTGAGAGCAGGGAGCATCAGGGTTCCTACTCTTTTTTTTTTTTTTTCTCTGTTGCCCAGGCTAGAATGCAGTGGCACGATCATAGATCATAGCTCTCTGCAGCCCTTAACTCCTGGGCTCAAGCGTTCCTACTCTTGAATGTGCAGAATTTCTCTTCTTCCCCTGGTTTTCAGCACCATGCCCCACCCTGCCCCTGCCGTACCTTTGTATCTAAGTCCCATAACTCAGCGGCAGCGCGTTGCAAACTTCCTTTCCTGATTCTGGCAGAACTTGCACGTAGCCATCTGTCTAGGTGTGGGAGGGGTCCTGGGGGGACACGGGGCCAATCACTCCATGTGTGCTTTCTGTCAGCCCTTGTGTTTTCAGTTCTGTGCTTCACCCTCCCTGTGTGTGGTGCGTGGAGCTCTGGGGTTCTGTGCATCAAACCACCCTGCTTCTCTTTGGTTATCTCAAACTTCATCTGCTTGGAAACAATTAGCTCTCTGCTTTCCAGCTTCCAAACTTTACTGAAATCTCACACTCAAGATCTCTCTTCCACTTATTTTGTCCTTCTCCGTTTATACCTTCTTTTAAATCCCTTTACTGTCAGCCTAGTGGGCTTGTGGAAGGGACCTTAGATAAACGGATGTGGTTATTAATCCCTGTTTTAACCAAGCTCCCACATTCTACGCCTGCAATTTTAATAGCGCCGTAGTATTTAATTGCATTGATGTACCATAATTTATAAAACCAGTTCTTTATATTGGCTATGTAGTTATTTTAGTTTTATAAACAGTCTTTGTGACTTTGTGAATATCCTTAAATAAATATTCCTTAGAATAAAATTTAGAAGTAAATCCCAGGTTTTAAGACTTTTAGTATTTATCAAATTGCTCACCAAAACGCAGTTTACTTTCTGAGTAGACATAAACCTTCATTTTTAACATTGCAGTTTTAAAATCATCTTTATTCTGTTTATACTTTGTTTTTCATAGAACTTTAGAATTATTTTTTCCACTTTTTACATAAAATCTTGTGATTTTGATATAATTGCATTAAGTCTATGAATAACTTGGGATGATATAATAACTTCACAATTACTTAGTTCTCCTAACCACAAAGTTGATATCTCTCTCTAGCCAAATCTTCTTATATGTGTTTTCTTAATATTTACTATATAATTTTTGCTAGGAGTGCTATGCGATTTATTGCTATTGTGAGTAAGATTTTTTAATACTTTAATTTTCTAATGTTTTTTGCTGATAAATGGGATACCTTTCGATTTTGCTTATCTTACACTTTGCCACTTTGTGAACTCTTTGAATTAGTGATTTTTAATGGATTCTTCTGAGGTAGACATTCAAATGTATTTACCGATTAACCCACAAATATTATGATTATTGAGCACACCTATTCCATGCTAGGCAGGTTCTGGACACCTGGGATGTAGTAGTAAATAGAGCAAAGTCTTTGCCTTCGTAGAACGTTCTCGTGAGGATATACAGGTAATAAAGAAACAGATAAAGAAAAGAATGTCCAGTTGCGATAAATGTTAATATTATGAAGAAAAACAAAGCATACTAAGGGCCTAGATAGTGACAGAGGGTGATTTTTCAGGTCAGATTCCCCTCTGAGGAGGTTAAAGTTATGTGATGAATTAATAATTTCCTAATAATGGAACTATCATTGTATTCTTGGGGTATACCTTATTTGGTCATGAGGAATTATTCTTTTAGTATATTTAATTTCTGTGGTGATTGGTAATTTTTAATTATTTATGCTAAGTTAGCATAAAAGGTTAGACGGACAAATTCAGGCTTCTCTAGCTGACGCATATTGTCTGAACAAAAGGGCCCCTTTTAACATCAGACACTTAAAGGGCAGTGGTGCTGTTTTGTGGTTGCGTTGGTCTGAAGAAGTGCCTTGGCTGCTTGGCTCCAACTCATTCTCTCATCTCTGGATGGTGAGCTGTCCGTGGCTTCTTCTGAAAGTTGCTTATCGGTGGCTCCCAAGTCTTCTGCATCGGGAGAATCAGAGGCATGTGGTTGAGTGTCAGTCATCACCTGAACAAGGTGTACATCGTAAGCTGAGAGTGACAGTCCTGTCCCCTAAACCAGGCTTAGTCCTTTTTTAATGTTTCCTCTCCCTACCTCCCCTCTTCTAGTGTCCACAGAGCATGACCTGCCCCTTAACGATCAAGCTCTTCTAAGGTTGTGACATTATGAAGCTGTGGCTTCTTCTTCCCCGGTCTCCTCCTCCTCCTCCTCTTCCCCCCGCCCCCCAACCCCTTCTCTGCCTCCCTTGCTCTGGCCCTCTTAAAAAACTCCTGAGACACATTCAAATAGAAGATTTAATCCATTTTGTCTCAGGTACTTGAACTTACTTAGAGTGACTTAAAGATGAGGCCTCTAAGGAAGTAATTAAGGTTAAATGGAGTCATCAGGGTGGGGCCCTGATCCAATAGAACTACTGTCCTCATTAGAAGAGACCTAGAGAGCTAGCTGTTGCCACCCCACCCCAAAACGCACGAAGAAGAGGTCACGTAAGGACGCAGTGAGATGGTGGCCACCTGCAGTCCAAGAGAGGAGGCCTCAGAATTACCTACCTTGCTGGCACCTCAGTCTTGGACTTTCCAGCATCTAGAATTGGCAGAAATAAATGTCTCTTGTTTAAGCCACCCAGTCTGTGGGATTTCGTTGTAGCAGCCAAAGCTGAGTAATACAGGTGTTTATTTTATGAAATATTGTGAGAATTATCTTTGAAAAGCCCCTGGTAAAGATAGTCAATTATACTTGAAATATGTATTTTCTATTAAAATCTAAGTTTGCAGAAGAAATCTTACACTGCAGACTAGACATTTGAAGACTGTTTTTTTTTTTGTAGAGATGGGATTTCACTATGTTGCCCAGGCTGGTCTTGAACTCTTGGCCTCAAGTGATCTTCCCACCTCAGCCTAAGAATTTATTGAAATTGAATTTACTGGTTACTCTCAGCATTCATAGTAACACCAATTTTGTACTTTTTATCCTACAATTAAAATACAAAAAGTCAAGATTTTCTAAGGGTTGGATTTTTTTTCTTTTGGCATAGTGCTGCTTACTGTTTATTAATAAAACTTTTTGATGTTGAATATGAGAAATTCGAAAAGGCATATTCTGCATTTTTTTTCCCATGGTATTTACCTGGAATCATAAAATTTTAGAGAAGACTTCTCTTTTTACTTACCTCCAAAGCAGATCTTTTGAGGATCTTTTCCAAGGCTGGTGTCCTCCTGCCCTCACCTGGAGATTAATAGGGTGTCCTCTGCATGGCACACCGCATGTTAAAGAGGCCGCGTTTTCATCAATTAGTCCTCTTCTCTGCCACAGTGAGCTGGAGAACATCCATTAAGAGACCGTGAAATAAGAAGTGGTTATTGATGTTGTGCTTTCTTGGGCTGTGAATGTGTTTATTCAATATTCTGAATGTCCATGGGGTCCTAGTGCTAAACAGATGAATCAACGAGGAACTTAAGGCATTTATAATTTAAGGGAGCAATTTTATGTGAAGTTCTTCAGAGATAAAAGGTTTAGTAAGATGGTACCAACAGCTTAAAATACAGTTTTACAAAATACCTCTTTTTCCTCAAGAAACTTATTCTTCGTAGTGAAGACAAAAAATCTATGGTATAGTTGTCACATAAAGAGATTGGCAATATTTGTTTTGTCACAAAAATGCCGTAAGATTTACTTAAACATTTCTTTCAAAGGTTGGGAAAAAAAAGTTGGAACAGTACAAAATATTAATGTTTCCTATTCAAATGACTCTTAGTGGTTAAGCCTCATGCACAGTATTAATCATGAAGCAGGCTGGCACGGTGGCTCACGCCTGTAATCCTAGCACTCTGGGAGGCCCAGGCGGGAGAATCGCTCGAGATCAGGAGTTCGAGACCAATCTGAGCAAGAGCAAGACCCTGTCTCTATTTAAAAATTTAAAAAAAAAAAAAAAATTCATGAACCACATACATAGCTCTACTGTATTTTCTAATATGTGGTGAGATTTCCTTATTTTAAATTTTGCTATGGGTAAAGAATATGTTATATATGTTAAATATATGTATATGTTAAGTATAACATAATATGTTAACATACAGGGCCTTTTTGTACTTTACCATTACATGTAAATATGATTCAGCCTATTATGCTTTATTTTGAGAAATAACCATTATGTGAAAAGTAAATGACTGAAGATTATTTTCACTTTCTAGGTTGTCCTTTGTGGAGGGTCTTCTCGAATCCCAAGGCTACAGCAACTGATTAAAGATCTTTTCCCCGCCGTCGAGCTTCTCAATTCCATCCCGCCTGATGAGGTTATTCCTATTGGTGCAGCTATCGAAGCAGGAATTCTTATTGGGAAAGAAAACCTGTTAGTGGAAGACTCTCTTATGATAGAGTGTTCAGCCAAAGATATTTTAGTTAAGGTTTGTTTAGCTTTTCTATACTTTTCCATAAAAAAGTACAAAGCAATTGCGGTAAGTTTTCATACATACCATGATTGTATAATAAAACTTAGTATACTGGTAAAGATTTTAAATTTAGGTTTATAATCTTTTAATGAATTTCTTATATTCTTTTTGTGTTTATCTAATATGTTTATTTCTTAGGAAAATAAAAGTTAGCTATGAAGTGAGGTGGCATTAAGGATCATTTCTCTTTTCTTTGCCTAGTTTCCAGATTATCAACAAAGAATATATATTTTACTTATAATAGGAATAATTTTTTAAATTATAAAGATAAATACCAGAGGATATCCATCTTCTTTTCCTGCTTACTAGGGAGTGGACGAGTCGGGAGCTGACAGATTCACTGTACTGTTTCCGTCAGGGACCCCTTTGCCAGCTCGAAGGCAGCACACATTACAAGCCCCTGGAAGTATTTCTTCAGTTTGCCTTGAACTCTATGAGTCCGCGGGGAAAAACTCTGCCAAAGAGGAAACCAAGTTTGCACAGGTGAAGACATAGAATGAGACTATGACTTGGTCACATCAAATGGTTTGGCTTTTCCTTCCGGATTAGATTCAGTTTAATATCTCAATTAATTCAAAATGTAGATAGGACACCTAACACATTTCTGTGAATGGATTGCTTCTACTTACTCATTTCTGAAAGAGGGAAGAAATAGGCAGTTTTAATCTGAAAGAATTCTGGGAAAATACAAACAAAATACACTTTGTATTTATACCGCTTCTCTGTTGTGCTCTTGGTCCCCTTTGGTTATTAGGTAAGAAGGGAAAAATAACATTTTTTGTTTGCTAAATGAACATTATTATGCTCAGGTTGCTTTTACTCCTGAGCTCATGCTCTTTCCATTCTGCCAAGCTGCTTCTGGTACGAGATAGATTTACGTTTTCAAGATATCACAACTCAGATTTCACACTATATGATCCTCTGCATCCTTTACAAAGAGTGAGGCGGAGCTGTGTTATTTACTTCAAAACATGGCCAAGCAATACAGTTGCCAACTTGGAATCCATTGGTAAAGTTTTAAAAGCTCCTCTAGGTAATTCCACTGTGTAAGTACAAGAACTTCCCCGTGTGCCTGGTTTCTAAACTCAGACGGCAGTCCTAGTATTCCCTCAACTGCTCTCTCTTCACATGTATTACCTTTTCTCTTCATATCCTAGTGCTGCCACCATATCCTAACGTAAAGATTCCAGAAGAAGAGTTAGTCACATAACTGAATTTGGAAGAGAATCTTTCAGAGTTCCCATCTGTCTTAACCCCATTTTACAAATGAGTAAAACAATGTATTTCATGACTTAACCTAAGATCATTAAATTCGATCTTGGCAAAGTCTGAAAAGTCACTGGTAGACTGTAACTTTGGTTTATTGGTATACCATTCTTTAGGAAACTGGGGAATTTTATACCAAATTCATTAGCATTACTTACAAATATAATCTTAAGTTACACAAAAGAATTTGCCAAATCTCCTTTAAAAGGTGGTTTTCCAAGTATATTTAAAGGATTTGATTTTTTTTAAGTATATATGGAAGACTTGCCAAAATATAATTTACATGTTACTAGTAATGGTTTAATTACCAAAAAGAGAGTACTCTATCTTTGAGACAAACAGTACTTAGAAACAATCATTTTAACCTAGGACATGACATTTAGAGGGACAAATACACTAGTTATCTTAAATGCCTCCTTCTGGAAGAGACATTTCCAGTTAACAAAGCTTCACTCCTATTATTCTCTGAATTCTATTTAAATGGTAGCAGAATCAAAAACTGCAGTATTTTAAAAGTTTTATTTCAGTAATAAGAAAGATGTGTTCCTTTGCAATAACTGATGCGTCAATTCATTAATATGTCAAAGTACTGAAAGTCTTTGTATTATTTTTTGCATAAACAGGTTGTACTCCAGGATTTAGATAAAAAAGAAAATGGATTACGTGATATATTAGCTGTTCTTACTATGAAAAGGTACAAAATTAAACTGTTTCTGATGTTAAGAAAATTCATTTTGAAACTTGACCCTTTTGCGAGTAGATTTTTCACCCATTGTCATTCTAGGCAAATCATTTATTAAAAACCTACAAGATTTTCTCAGTAAATTATATTTTTTACCCTAAAAAATTATTACATTGTACAAAGAAAAGTATATTTCAAGTCGTTTGCATTCTGAATATTTTTATGAACTTTTTATTTTGGTTACAGTCAACCTAAAAAGCTGGTCCATGCTGATTTGAGATATAATTTTATCAATTTTCAATGTAATTTTCCAAAGTTTATATAATTGATACTATTTGCCCTACGAAAGGATGTTTATTTCATTACTGCTACAGAAAATCTCTAGGAAATAAATGGCTATCTAAATTCAGCCGTTAGCATGTCCCTAACAACAGGTTATCCATACCACTATGTATTACAAGTAAATCCTTTCCAGATTAACGTTAGGGACAACTTATTCTAAAACCATACTTAGCAGGAATGTTGAATTCATCAGGGTGGGTATACCTTGGCCTGGGCGTGAAAAAAGCTTGATACATCTTAAGCTTGCACGAAGTCTTAAACTTAAGATGTGTACCATCATGGGTTTTCAAGGGATGTAACTATTGTCTTAGTGGTCTAGGAGGAGATTTCTAAGAACAACTATTTAAATATAGCATATGATACTACATTTAAAGACAACTGTGATTGTGTTTGTTCTTTATCTGAATATTCTTTTGGAAATTAAAATTAACCCTTGTTTACTCAAAGTCCTCAAGTAATTTGTTACAGATTTTCTGTTTCTATGAAATAAGCTTATGCGGTGTTATTTGTTTTTTGTTTGTTCAGGGATGGATCTTTACATGTGACGTGCACAGATCAAGAGACTGGAAAATGTGAAGCTATCACTATTGAGGTGGCATCTTAGTGTTTTAGAAAACCGAGGATTTTTTAAAACAAGATTATCAACATTATTTGGTTTTGTGTATAAGTGGTATTTATATTAAAATACTTTTTCAATGAACAGTATAAGCTATGTTTCTATTATACAATATATCAGTAAGTGTTGCATCCTTTTTTTGTTTTTCATGTAAGATGAACAATTACTTGTGGGAAATACAAGTTTTTTGTCATGAAGCTGTTCAGAATTAAATTGGGTTGGTTGAAGGAAATTTTACATGGTGTTTCTTAAGTTTTTCTGCTTCTATACTTTCCAACTTTAAAAAGTCTTTTACTCTTGTTAAATAATTAACGAAGAGAACAATTAAAAGTCCTTGATATTAATTGAAAAAAAATTGCAGAACCACATGCAAAGTAAGATATATTAAGAAAAAAGTAAACTCATAAAATCAACAAGTGAGAGAGGGGCTTTTACTTTTTCTCTTTACTTTTTTGATAAGTTTGATTTTTTTTTTCCCTCCAACAAACATGTTTTTCTTTTATTATTGAAAGGTTTTTTTTTTTATTTTGAAGAGAAGGGTAGCCACATTCTGTTCATCAGAGAACATCTCTAGAGCATAGATCTTCAGTGGGCTCCCAGTGAAAAAGCTTATTCTCTAAGTAAAACAAGAGAACCAGTCTGCCCATACTGGGGAAAGAGCTAGAAGATGAGCAGATCTAGGTTGTGTCCCCAAGAGAGTTTTCACTCATTTCTCTCCTTGGGTTTCAGCAGAACTAGGAGAGGAAATACCTTTACTCAGTGGTAAAATAAAAACAAAAAACTGTGCTGTTTTTAATCTATTCAAACTTTATGGATGTGCTTTGTTATTAAAATTGTTTTTATGCAGATGGGTGGCAATACTCTTCTAGAAGTTTCTGAAGACACAGAAACCGAACTTAAATTTTTTTCATGATTGTTCTGTATCAAATTGACAGAACCATGAAGAGAATTCAGATGTGATTGGTTCTAAGTCTACAAAGTCATCAGAAGTAGCATCAAAGGCATATGTACTCTTGTGACTGAGTACTTGGTTATTTCTTAGGATCTTTCCCAAAGTTATAAAAAATTTGAAATAAAATTGATGTATGTATAAACCATTAAGTGTCTTCAGAAAATTGGAAAATACAAACAGAACTAGTTCACCTGCTAGGTCTAAATGCTTTCAACTATGCTTTGGAAAAGTGTTTTAGGATTTTATTTTGTAATTAATTGTTAGCTTTTTAAAATAGATCAATGTTGGCAAACTATGTCCAATGAGTCAGATCTATCCCATGCCTGTTTTCATAAATCAAGTTTTATTAGAATGTAGCCACCCTTAATTATATAGGTATTGTCTGTGGCTGTTTTTACATTACAAAGGCAGAGTTGAGTGGTAGCAACAAAAACTGTATGACCTACAAAGCTTAAAATATTTACCATCTGGCCCTACACAGAAGTTTGTCGACCCCTGAAGTAGATTTTTTTTTAAATTTTTTTTAAGAAATAGGGTCTCACTTTGTTGCCCAGGCTGGTGTACAGTGGTGCAATCATAGCTCACTGCAGCTTGAGTTCCTGGGCTCAGGCAATCCTTCTGCCTCAGCCTCCTGAGTAGGTGGGACTACAGGTGTGTGCCACCATGCCCAGCTAAATTTTTTAGTGATGACATCTTGCTATGTTATCCAGGCTGGGCTTGAACTCCTGGCCTCAAGTGATCCTCCCACCTCTTCCTCCTGAGCAGCTGGTATTACAGGTGTGAGCCATCATGCCTGGCTTGAAGTATATTATTGAAATCTGTATAAGACTTAAAAGTTTCTTTTCTTCCATATTTAGGTAATTATTTACTTATTTGACTGCTTGACTAGATTATTAAGCATTGTGAGAGACCCTCAGCCTTAAGTCACCATTTTGTCTCAGCCCCTAGAACAGCAGGTATTCATAAATGTTTATCTAGTAAATGAATTACATTGAAGAAAACGTTATCTTTGTATCCTACAAGACAATGGCCAGTAAATACATCTTTTGCATTTCTTTTTTTTTTGAGACAGAGTCTCACTCTCTTGCCTGGGGCGAGTGCCATGGCGTCAGCTTAGCTCACAGCAACCTCAAACTCCTGGGCTCGAGCAATCCTACTGTCTCAGCCTCCCGAGTAGCTGGGACTATAGGCATGTGCCACCATGCCCGGTTAGTTTTTTTTTTTTTTTTTTCCCTATATATATTTTTAGCTGTCCAATTAATTTCTTTCTATTTTTGGTAGAGACGGGGTCTCGTTCTTGCTCAGGCTGGTCTCGAACTCTTGAGCTCAGAATGATCTGCCCGCCTCGGCCTCCCAGAGTGCTAGGATTACAGGCGTGAGCCACCGCGCCCGGCCTTGCATTTCTTATAGTTTGTTTAGAAACACAATAAAGAAGGAAAGGAATACCACTACTTCTTACTTTATTGGTCAGCTTGGCATGTTTTTCCCCCATATGAAATTTGAAATCATCATCAATAAGTGTTCTATTGCCTAATGAAATTCTCCCAAATTTTCTTGTACCTTCAAATGACAAGTTATTTTTTCTTCTACATTTGTGAAAGATTTGCCAGCTAAGTTTGCTAGTGTTTTTTTATTTTTCAAGGTAAAAACAGCTTTACGTTTTTTTCTAAGAATGTTGCGTGTTCATTATAAAATTTAAATTCAAAAAGAAAAAACTATAAAACATTCTGTCTTCTACCCCCCAGAGTAACAACTTTTAAGATATTTTTGGTGAACATCTTGGTAATTTTTTGTGCGCTTGCCAATTATCTTTGCTGCGTCATATACATATTTTAAAACTTGAGTGCTTATCAGCAAAAGGTTATGTCAAATTTTAAATTTGCCTGTTTATATGCATGTCTGACATTGTCTAAAGAACAGTGCCAAATATAAAAATGGGAAGAAATACCTATATATAATGTGAAAGTCTCAGGAGGTATCTTAGTTTGGGCTGCTATAACAAACTGCCATAGACTGGGTGGCTTGTAAACATGGAAATTTATTGTATTTCTCACACTTCTGGAAGCTGGAAGTCTGGGATCAGGGTGCCAGCATGGTCAGGTTGTGGTGAGGGCCCTCTTCTGGGTTGTAGACTGTTACCATCTTGTATCCTCACAGAAGACAGGCCTAGAGAGCTCTGTAGGGGCCCTTATATAAGGACACTAATCCATCCCATCCATAAGGGTTCTATCCTCGTCGACCTAATCACCTCCCAGTGGCCCTGCTTCCTAAACTGTCATATTGAGGGTTAAGGATTTCAACGTATGAATTTTGGGGGACGCAAACATTCAGTCCATAACAAGAAACCGTAAGATATTTCATCAGAGGTCAGGGCTGGAGACAAAAAGTTGAGAATCTTATTGTGTAAAGATAATAATTTGAATCCATGGGAACTGAGGCAGTCACATAGGGAGAGCGTAAGAGAAATGTGGTCCCTGGGCTAACGCCTGAAGAACTCCAACATTTAGGTTGGATACAGGAAAAGGAGCCCAAAAGGGGAGTGAAAAGAGGCGAGGTAGAAGGAAAACCAAGAAAAGTTGAGTAGCCGTGGACGCTCATGGTGTGCTGTGCGGACATCCGGCGAGCAAAGGCGATGCTTTGGGAAGGGAGGATCTCTCCAAGTCTTCAGGGGTCTGGAGAAATAATCCTAGCAGATGCCCTTCCATGTGATAGCGATGAACAGGACCTTGTATTCTTTATTATCAAGGCAATGAATGCTCATTATAGAAAATGTTTTCATATGTAAAAACTCAAAATGAAAAAATCGCCCCAGAAAGACTGTATTTCGGTATTTTCCCATACATTTTTTCTTACATAGTTTTAGGGGATTTGTTTTGTTTTTGCTTAACGTATGAAACACTTCCCCAGGATACTAAAAGCGTCATAAACATCTTTTTTTAGATGGCTATACAGAATTTCATAATGGAATCAAATAACCGTTCTTTTAATGCTCTGCGTTTGTTTCCAAGTCTTTCGAATTTACACATGTTACTTTGAAATATTTATGTAGTTTGTAACATGAATTTTCAAAAAAATCCTCGGTAGATGTCAAATGGCTTTTGGTTTTTTTTTTTTTGAGACAGAGTCTCACTCTACTGCCCTGAGTGCCGTGGCTTCAGCTTAGCCCACAGCAACCTCAAACTCCTGGGCTCAAGGGATCCTCCTGCCTCAGCCTCCCGAGCAGCTGGGACTACAGGCATGCGCCACCATGCCCGGCTAAATTTTTTCTATATATTTTTAGTTGTCTATCTAATTTCTTTTTATTTTTAAGTAGAGACGGGGTCTCGCTCTTGCTCAGGCTGGTCTCCAACTCCTGAGCTCAAAGGATCCGCCCGCCTGGGCCTCCCAGAGTGCTAGGATTACAGACGTGAGCCACCGCGCCCGGCCAAATGGCTTTTTACCAAAGTTTTCGCAGCTTGCCCTTCTCTAAGATTTGTGCTTCATGGTGTTCGGAACAGTCGCCGTGTCCGCGGTGTGAACAACGAGGGGCGCGGGAAGGAGACAGCTGGAGGCCCCGGAGCCGTCCTGCTAACGGGACTAGGGCGTCCCGTGGCTTCGCCACCCAAGTGTGACCCCCGGACCAGTCAGAAGCAGAAGCTCAGGTCCCGTCCCAGACCTACCGAATTCAAATCTGTATTAAAATCAAGCACTCCCAGCCGATTGTTATTCCCCTTAAAGTGGGAAGCCCTGAGAGCGCCCGGTGGTTTCTAACCGCGCCGCACGTTAGAGTCGCCTGGGAAGCTTTAACGCCTGGCCACACTCCGTGCCAATTAATCAGAATCTCAGGAGTCGGATCAGACCGAACCTCTCCACGTGCGGCCGATCTTCAGAGCCCGTGCTCTGGGGCGGTGGTGTGGGAGGGAACGGAACAAGGGCTGGCTGGGCTCAGGCGGCCGAGGAGCGGGGCCGCGAGGGACGCTTCCCTGCACCGTGTACCCCGCTCCACGTTCGCGTCTTGCAGTGCGCGCGTGGTGTCGGCGTAAGACAGGTCAAAACCGAAGCGTGGGAAGGCGTGAGGTAGGCCGGGCAAAGGGAGGGGAGGGCCAGCCCAGAAGACAGTCCCCCGAACACAGTGGCGGGTTCCCCCAATACAGAGGCGGGTCCCCGGCGCCGAGTATGCCCCACCCCCGCCCGGCCGAGCCCACGCCGGGCTGGGCGTAAGGCGCAGGCGCATTGGCCGCTGCGGCCGGGGTCGGCCTACGGTGACGTCAGGACGCTTTGAGGGTGCCAGCCCCGAGCCCCGGCCCCCAGAGTCCCGCGCTGGCCGGGCAGGGGCGGGGCGTCGGGCCAGCTGAGCTATCCCGTCAGACCGCGCCAGTTTGAATGAAAGCTCCTCAAGATGGCGGCGGCCGGGGCCGAGACGCGAGGAGGTGAGGCTGGAGCGCTGCCCCTCGCTCGCCCTGCCCGTCCCCAGGCACGCGCCCGGGGCCCGGGCAGCGGGGCGCTCCCGCGGGCCAGCTGGACCGCGCCGTGGCTGGACGCCGCCCGGCTGAGCCTCTGAGCCCGGGGTGCGCGTCGCGGGCTCCCACCCTCCCCCTGGGCCTCTGACCCGCCTCCCGGCCCGCGTCTTGCAGGCTCTGCTGCGGCTCGACTCCTTTGTGGTGGTTTGCGCGGGCGTGAGGTGTGCGCTCTGGCCTTTTAACTGGGAAGCGGGAAACGCGGGTGTGAACATGACCTTAATTTCGGGGGAGAGGGAAATTGGGGCTGAGGTGTGACGCGAGTGGGAGTGGGCGAGGACCCCCCGCCCAGCGCGGACACACTAGGAGGCTCAGCGCCTCTTTGCAAACCTCCCAGAAAGTGGGCGTCTGAGGGCGCAGCGTGTGGCTTGCGGTAACTTTTCCACCCACCAGGAACTTGCGTGTCATTTATGCATAGAACGCTGAAGAATTGGACAGTGGGCGCGCGCGTGGGGGTGTGTCGCGCGCGCTTTGAAAGCCTGGAACTTCCAATGCATTCTGGAATTTAGAGGTGTTTTCACGCTCTGCTTTTCTCCACGGACATTATGACCTCATTATCCCTGAACCTTTTTGTTCCTTTAAGAACAGCAGGGGTTAATGTGAACTAGTGAAAGGTTTTTGCGGTGGTAAAGAAAGTATTTGATTTTTGTCGGTGAAATCTTTCTCTGCATTAGCATAGACTGTCTGATTTTTTTTAAACCAAGTGTTTGCAGTTTTGTATGTTCAGATTTACTTTTTCTCGAAGGTAGCATTTTTATCGAGGGTTGTGTTTGGAATCCCCAACTAGATTAAAACAAAAAAACATTTTAGGAGCAGCGGAGCAATATACCTTGAGTAGACACCCAAGAGGAACCGCCTTTGAATGTGATCAGCATAATGAAGTTAACTTTGCGCAAAACAACCTCAAGTTTTTTTTAGATGGAAGGGGCTTATAGGATCATTTCTCTTTCATCGCTGCCCTGCCCCCAAACCCATCACTCCGAAGCTATGAATCTCGTCCCCTAAATTTTCCAGGAGAGAATATCTTTCCCTTTCTTGGTTTAGTCGTCTGCAGCCAATGGGGGCGGTGGAAATTGTGCTTAAGAGTTTCTGATAATAAAGTCGCTGTGTGAGTTGGGAAGGGTGAGAAAAGGATGTAGTAAAGTTCTCTCTTCCCTGGAAATTACCTCGAAACACAAGGTTATTGCAACTACGTCGGAGAGCTACCAAGTAAAGCTTGAGTTTACTGATAGATTTTGTTTGATAAACCCAATTTTCTCCACCCCTCGCATTTTTTTTTTCAGTGAATCTGACACCCCAGAAAAATTGAGACCTCAAGTCATGTAGTTAGGTGGCCAGGCAAGGGGTAGGGCAGAGGACTCTTTCTCCTGTCTAGTGCTTGCTGTGACACTAGCCATAAAACCAAGTTTATTACGTTTTTGTAAACATGGCTTTGTTAATTTATACTTGAAATTCGATATGGTAGCATACCGTTTACAGAAATTTGAGGGTAAAATCTTCTGCAACAAGTAGTTTCTGGCATCTCTAAGGTTGATTATGAGTATGTCTTGATTTTCTTCAAGTTCAATATATGGATTATGTAAATTGAACACTGGTAACTCTTGGCTTTTAAAACAATACAGGCAATAAGTGTTACAAAAATCAATATACTCTCCATTTTTAAATTATAACTCTTGGCTTAATTCACTTTGATGATAATACATTGCCACAGGGGCAAAATAATAAGTGGATTTAAAATTTCATGCAACATTCCAAAGTGGGAAAACTAGGACATAATGATTTGAGTTCGTAACTGTAGAACTATATTTCAGTTAGATTTCATTTCTTATTGTCCAATTAAATGAAAAAGTGACTTTAACAAATTATAAGATTGCATTTTAAGATATATTTTAGATATGTATACATACAATAAATATGTCCTAGAGATCTGTTTTATTAAAATAGCAATTATATTTTATGTAGAATATAATGGAAGTCAAAAATGTTACCTCTGTTGACCTTTGCATCTATAGATGATCTTTAAAAAGCTTATAGATGCACATTTTGTTCTACTAAGTGGCTTAGTAGAAATTAACTGATGTCAGTTAAACACAGTAGGATCAAAATCTGTGAAAAAATCCAATTTACCAAAATAGTTCTTTAATGCTTAATTTTTTCTGGAAGACACATAATTGGTTTCTTGTCATATGAATTTTTAGTCTGTAAAATTGCCATTTAAATGGTGGGGATCTAGAGGTTTTAAGTTTTTCTTTTTTGTTTTAATTGAGTAGCTATTTCATTAGTAAAGAATTCTATTTTCTTATTGTAGCTTGGTGTGTGCCTTGCCTAGTTTCACTTGATACTCTTCAGGAATTATGTAGAAAAGAAAAGCTCACATGTAAATCGATTGGAATCACCAAAAGGAATCTAAACAATTATGAGGTGGAATACTTGTGTGACTACAAGGTAGTAAAGGTAAGGCGAATATCTAGCCCCTTAAAAGAGACCTAATCAGACTTCAGTATTTCATATTTTTGTAACATAAAAAGAACCTGAAAAGTAAGCAAAGCTCTTCTTAATGTTTAAAATTCTAAGCCATGATAAATTTATATGTCCTGTCATCTGTATTGCCAAATAACATTGAGAGGATTTTGAAGCATAAAATGTTCTTACATTAGAATATTTTAAGGTGCTTATATCACTCTGCATCCAACTCTTGATTATCTCTGTGGTGGATTACCAGAGCAAATGTTTGATCTCAGATTGGCTTCTCCTGTCATTTCGTTTTGTTCCTGGATCATATTTCCCCACTATCACCTGAAATGAACCTAGCGTTTCAAACCGATTTTAGTGTTACTGAATCTCCTCAAGAACGTCACCATTTGTATTTCCTGCCGTCATGTCAAACTCCAAATACTAGTGAGACTCTAGGATATAATTCGATGTCCTGGATTTTAAAGTCATTTCTAGCCTTTGTTTAGTACCATTTAGCTTCTGCAATCTCATTGAACATCTCTGGGCCTCCCTTTATTCCTCTTAAAAATGACATAGTTGTTCATCTAAGCTTTTTTGATCTAAACCTTACAATTATATTTTTGAGTAAGTCATCTATCAGTAGCCTACCTCCCCCTCCAAGAACTCTATTTTGGTCATTAATCTGCCCGTTCTTTCAGATAAATGAATGAGGAATTGTGTTTCATTCTTTGTTTTTCTTCTCCTTCATCTTTTACATTGAATCCGTCACTAAATTCAGTTCTTCCTCTGAAATGTCCATATCCATTGGTATCACTGCCTTCCCCACTCAATGGACCGTAGGATCAAGCGTTTCATCTACACTCTCAGCATCCTTCAACCCCTGAAACAGCCCAGTCTTCTGCCCTCTCAATTTACCAGCTCTGGACTGACAAGTCTAGCTGAGGATATCATATCATCATGCTTATCAGCCCCATTCAAACTTATTTCTGTTCTCATACTGCTCAATTCTACTTGACAAGCTTTTTATCTATTGCTTTTTCACATTCTTATCAGCAGTTTTCAACTTTTCTTTCTTTTCTGAATTTCTTACTCCTACTTATATTCAGCTGAAGACCTCTTCTTTGTCAGTGAAAAATAGGATCCTTCTAGTATGAACTCTCAACTTACCTTGACCACAAGCTATCTGTATCTTCACTCATTCTTACTTGGAGGTGTCACCATTTTTCTTTTTTTTTTTTTTTCCTATCCACCCCCTCTGGGATTTGGTTAATCTGTGATGTCTTTTTTTATATCAAGCTCTCTTTTTTTCCACTTATTTATCTCAATCAATAAATATACTGAGAGCTTCCCTAACCTCCAAAAATCTTTCTTTAACCTTGCCTCCCCACTCATGGAAGTATTTCCTGTCTTTATCTTGTACTTCACTTCCCATTAACTTTTTTAACAGCTTTATTGAGATATAATTTACCTACCATCATTCAAGTCACTGTTTAAAGGATACAAATCAAATCTTTTAGTACACTCACAATTTTAAGATGTTTTTCATTACCCCAAAAAGAAACCCCAAATCCCTTAGCCATTATCCTCCAAACCGCCTCACTCATACCCTTCCAACTCCAGTGCTAGGCAACCACTAAATCTGCTATCACTATAGATTTGCCTATGTGGACATTTTGTATAAAAGGAATCATGCAATATGTGGTTCTTTGTGATTGGCTTCTTTCACTTAGTGTGTTTTCAAGGTTCATCCATGTTGTAGCATTTATCAATGCTTCATTCCTTTTTATTGCCAAATAATATTTCATTGTATCGATATATTACTTTTAATTTATCCATTCATGACTTCATGGACATTTGGGTTGTTTCCATTTTGGGACTATTATAAATAATGCTCTTATGAACATTCATGTACAAGTTTCTGTGTGGATGTAAATTTTCATATCTTGGTATATACCTAGGAGTGGAATTGCTGGGTCACGTGGTAACTCAATGTTTAGCCATTTGGGGAACTGCCAGACCACCTTCCAAAGCACTGCGCTGTTTTATTATCCCACCAGCTATGTCTGAGGGTTTCAGTTTCTTTACATCCTGACCAATACTTGTTATTATCTGACTTTTGGTGATCGCCATCTGAGTGGGTGTGAAGTGATATCTTATTGCGGTTTTGATTTGCATTTCTCTGATGACTAATGATGCTGAGCATCTTTTCATGTGCATATTGACCATTTGTATATCTTTGGAGAGCTGTCTGTTCAGATCCTTTCCCAATTTTTAAAAACTGAGTTTTTTTGTCATTTTATTATCGAGTTGGAATGGTTCTTTATACTGGGTACAAATCCCTTATCAGATATATGGTTTGCAAACACTTTCTCCCATTCTGTGGGTTGTCATTTCACTTCCCATTAACTTTTTAACCCACTTTGTTCTGGTTTGTGCCCCATCAGTGAGCTTCTAATTGCCAAATTTGAAAACCTCAAATCTTACTCTAGTACTTTGCCACATTTAACACTGTTGGCTACCTTTTCTTATTTGAAACTCCCTTGTCTGTGGAGAGACTGCCTAGGTTCAAATTCTGGCTCTTATCATTTATTAATTGTGAGAACTTCAACAAGTTACTTAGTCTCTCTGTCCTTCAGTTTCTTCGTCTATGAAATAAAGATAGTTATAGTACTGATCTCATAGGGTACTGTTAGTAATAGCATCAATGAGTTGATAGAATGCTTAGAACAGGGGCTGGCATGTGTATTTATGCTCCATCAGTGTTTACTATCATTCGTGTTACCTCCATCCCCACTCCTTTTTTCCACCTATTTTTCTTAGTGTTGTTTGTGAATCTCCGTTATTGTCTCTTATCCATCCTCCCTCTGAAATGTCATTCATCTCCGGTCCTTGGCCCTCTTCTCACCTTGAAGGTGCTCCATAGGTAACCTCTTACCCAATGGTTTCTACTTATATCTGTCTGGCTCCTGACTCCCAAATCTTTCTGAGATCCTGATCTCTTTCTGGGCTTCATTTTGAACTAGATACCCTACAAGTACCCAAGGTCATCACATTCAAAACTGCACATATTTTCCTCCTTCAAATCTACATCCTGTACCGGTGTTTCCTAGTCTTAGTTAACAGAATTGTAATTCTCCCAGTTACCTAACCTAATAATTTCATACATTTTTAATTCTTCTGTTTTACCCTGTAAATCTAGTAGGTGATCAAATTATGTTATCTATGCCTATTTGTCTTCTCCTATTCATTCCTGCTGTATATTCACAGAGAGAATTAGTTACATACAGGTCTGTGCTTACGTTCAGAGAGCTACCAAGATTTTTACACAGAATCCCGAGTGTTGAAATTCAGTGTCAGTTTTTGCTGTTTAGTTTCTTCTTAATGTTTCTCATCAGTCTGTCTGGTTTCTTGCTTTGGAATAAGCAGCCTGACTTTGCTCACTTACGTCCTCAACACCCACTTATATCCCCCATTTCTTCTTCTACCTGGCACAAATATTTAATCGATAAGCCAGTATTGCTTCAACTCACCTCCATGTGTTTTCTTCTCTCTTTCTCTTTCACATGTTCAGGGTAGGTAAAAGATCTTATGACTCTGTCCCTTTCCTGTTTGGCCCCTCTACTTAACTCATGAAAAATATGGTCTTAGTACCATATTCCATAATGCCATTACAGTTGTTCCTGAGCTCTAGCTCTGATTGCATTGGGGCTTTGCTGTAGACCTTTTAATGGTTCCCTGATGTCTACCAGTCTATTCTGAGACACTTAGCATAAGACCAAGGCTCTTTACCATCTGGCCACCCACCACCTTTCCAGCTTCATGTCTTGTCACATATCCTACTCTCTGTCCACATTGAAATACTTGTAGATTCTTTCATTTAGCTAAGATTTACCGAGCACGTATATGAGCCAGACGCTCTTCAAAGCATTGGAAACCTAGCTGAAAAACAGACATAGCTTATATTCTAATTCCTTGAGCACATCGTGTACCTTTGTGCCCTCTTGCTCTTCTCATCCAGTTTCCTCTTTGGAATACTACTGTTTCCTTTCTCTGCTTGGCAAAATCCTATATAGCCTGCAAGGTTCAGTGTCAAGGTTACCACCTGTTGTAGTAACCTCCCTCCCTCACCTCCAGCAAAATTAGTTGCTTTACATTCAGGACTTATAAAGCACTGTTCTTGTTATTTTTCTAGAACTTGTCACATTTTATGGTTTGTTTGTGTCATGCCTTACCTGCTAAATTGTCCATTATTTGAGGGCTGTGACTCTGTAGTCCCTGGTACAGAGGGGTGTTCAGTCAGTGATTAGTGAGTTGGATTGTCTTTTGCCAGTCATTTCTCCAGTGCCCACAATCACTATGAGACGAGACCTTCCTGGCTTCATGCTTAGATTATAGCAGCACTCTATTGACTCATATATCCTCCTCCTTCCCATAGATTCACTCAACAAACATTTTTGTTTCTTCCATGTGTCAGGTACTATAGTAGGCACTGGGAATATAAAGATTAGTAACAAACAATCCCTTACTTTAAAGAACAGCCTAGTGAGAAAGTTTGACAAGTAAATAATCCATTCCAGTATATATGAAATAAATGCTATGGCAAACATCATTGTAACATCTTTGGGAGGTACACCTAGGGTAGGTCACAGAAAGCTTCCTGGAAAGGGTATGTTCAAGTGGGGTGTGAAAAGACAAGCGTTGTATTTCAGTATGGCTTCTGTCTAGAGAACGAGGTGGTAGGAGGTGGACGTGGAAAAGGTGAGAGATGAGTGAAGGATCTTTCAGCCATCCTAAGGCAATGGGGAATCAGTTGACAGGTTCTATAGAGAGTGACACATCAGATTTGTAATTGAGGGAGTTTTCCTTCTGCAAGGAGAAAGTTGGTTGGCAGGAAGGAAAGGGAATGACACACACATGGCTCCACGTTCTGAATGGCTGTCATAATGACCAGGCAGGAAACCATGGCGCTGGAACTTAAGTGTTAACCATGGCGAGAAAGAGAAGTAGGTGAATTTTTTTTTTAGATAAGGATATAAAATTTATGTCTGTGGTTGTGGTCAGACAGTTGAGTAGGGGTTTGTAGTGACGGAGCCACATCTAGGAAAATACGGGTTTCTGCTTGGGCAGTGGTGTAGATAATATTATTTATTGTTCACCAACTTCCAGGAATATAGGAGGAGGAACTAGATTGGGTTTGGGGAGGAAAGTTGAGTATATTTTAAGTAGAACTTAAACCAGCTGGAAATGTGGCTCCAAATAAAGAGTGAGATCTAACTAGAAACATAGATCTTGAAGTAATTGGTAAAAAAGATAGTGATTGAAGCCTTGGGAGTGGATATAGTTTCCCATTCGTTAACTCAACAAACATTTATTGGCCATCTAGCATGGCCTATGCTAGGAACTGGGAATCTCAGCAGTGAACAACATGTGGGTATGGTCCCTGATATTATGGAGCTGATCTTTTTTTTTTTTTTTTTTTTTTTTTTGAGACAGAGTCTCACTCTGTTGCCCTGGCTAGAGTGAGTGCTGTGGCATCAGCCTAGCTCACAGTAGCGATCCTACTGCCTCAGCTACTCCCGAGTAGCTGGGACTACAGGCATGCGCCACCATGCCTGGCTAATTTTTTTTTTTCCCTATGTATTTTTAGTTGTCCAGATAATTTCTTTCTATTTTTTTCAGTAGAGACGGGGTCTCGCTCTTGCTCAGGCTGGTCTCGAACTCCTGAGCTCGAACAATCTGCCCGCCTCGGCCTCCCAGAGTGCTAGGATTACAGGCGGGAGCCACCACGCCCGGCCTGGAGCTGATCTTTTAATGAGGGTAGAAATGCCTTAAATACAGTTGTACTTTAATTATAGTTAAGGTGAGTGCTATTGTAACAGAAGGATCTAACTTATCCTGGAGAGACTGGGCACATATCCCTGAGGAACTGATGCTTTGACTTAGTACTAAAGATTGAAGAGATAAGTGCGGGGAGGGTTTTGAGGAAGAAGACAGCCTGAATTCTTCAAGGAATAGGAAGAAGGCCTTCAAGGAGTAGAGCCCGTGCGTGGAACATAGTCAGCAAGAGAGGGCGACATGAGGCCGGAAGGGCGGGCAGGCCCCAGAACGTGCAGCTCCTTACAGGCCGAGAAAAGGATTTTGTACTTTGTCTTAAGGGAGTGGCGTGATTAGATGTACCTGTTGAAAACATTACTCTGGCTGTTGTGCCCCCAATGGTGACAAGAGGCTGCTGCAGTACTGCAGGCACAATGAATGTGAGAAGAGAAGGACAGGGACTGAGGATGAGCCCTGAGGGGTAGTGAGGGGCACTCACAGGAGGACCTGGTGAAAAGATTGAGACAAACTGGCAAGAGAGATGGTGGGAAAACTGGAAGAGTAAATCATGGAAGCCTGAGAGAGAGGTGGTGTGAACAAAAGAGACTATTAGACAGTGGGTCAAAGAGGAACTGCCAAGAATTCATTGGATTTAGCAGTGGAGGGCCATTGCTGCCCTCAGAGCAGCTTCTGTGGCTTGGATAGAGGAGCCAGAAGAATGAATTAAAGAATAAATTGGTGGTAAGAAAGTAGAGTAGTATGGACAATTCTTCCATGAATGCTGGCTTTCATTTCTTTTTTTCTTTTTGTTGGTGTGTTTGTTTTTGCTTTTGTACGAATCCTAGCTTTCAAGAAAAGAGGAGACAGGGCTACCTGGGTGTGAGGGTGTCCATAATTTTAAAATTTTTATTTAAAAAAATTTAAAGAGGGTAATGTATGCATGTGATTTAAGAAACTGAATGTTATAAAAGGCCAGATACTGAAATCTTCTACCCTGTGACCTGGTTCAATCTCTCACTCTTAGCAATTTGGTATGTCTTTTAGAGATTCCTTATACATGCAAGCATTTGTATCTCAAAGGAGGTTTGGTTTTATTTTGCTTTTAAAAACTGGGGGAAGGTTTACGTGCTAGTGAGGACCAGTAGAGAGAGAGAGAAACTGAAGAAATAGGAGGAGAGGAGTAGTTGATGGAGGAAGCCCATCTCTTCTATTGTATCCACATCCACCTTCTCTCTAGTTACGTGTCTGTGGAAGGCTGGAAATTAAGGCAATTTGTGCCTGGTGGTTTCTGCTTTCTCTCTGCATTAGGAAGAAAGATCACATGCCACTGAGGATAACGGAGGAGGCAGGGGGATAGGGACGTTGAGTAAAGTAGAGGAGGTCTGAAATAGCCAACTTGGGAGATGGAAAGAATGCTGTCTGGGGGAACAAAAGGGTTGTTCCTATTATGAATGCATGTTGAGGGTCTAGTTGAACTTAAAGGATGCAAATTGTAGTCGTACTTGGTCTCGGTGCCATGTGATTTTTCTGCAGCAGTGTTCTTGCCACATCACAGACCGAATGATTTCTGATAAAACAATGGGTATTTAACATACTTGGTTCAGCAGTAAAGAACAAGAGTCTCCATGCACATCGATGGCGCTTCTGTCTTAGTAAACAATAAATGTGACCCACAGTCTTGGCTTCTTAAAGCATGCAGGTATGTCTATGTCTCTAGAACCACCACTGTACTACATGGCACAGACAAACAGAATAGTCCACATCTAACAATAGATTAATATTCCTACAAGTCCAATTGCACTGAGAGTGTTTTTTTTAAGAACTATAATAACATAGAAGTCATTAGACTACAATCTGAATTTTGGAGATTGGGAAAACAAAGCTCCAAGAAAGGACTTTTCCAAAGTCACGTGGCTCAATTTTTTCAGTGCCGGGTCTCTAATCCAGCTCTCACAATTCCTACTCTCTGTCAGTCACTGGCATGAAAATCCAGTGACTTTCCATTAAATATAATGGTTCTCAAACTGTGCTCCTGTAGAACCACTGGTGTTTCATAATCAGATTCAGATTACTCCAGTGCTAATATTGAATATAATGATTATTTTCAAATTGGCACAAAAAATCAGCTAATGGAAAGATAGAAAATGTTCTTGGTCTTTGTTCTCCCATATGTATTTCTTTTAAAGTTCTGGAGTTTGCTGCCACTTCTTGGCTATAGACAGCAGGTGACAAAAGCAAATGTTGAGAAACCGTGGATTGCTACCTCCAGGTTCAGTTTAACAGCTTGTATTTCTTTTAAGAATTTGTATAGTTACTGTTGTGATTTTTATATTGCATGCATTTTGGTAGTCATATTTTTTGTTATACAGAGCCTGAGATATGGTGGACAACTGTGCTCTTTCTCAGGCTGTGAAGAATAAGAAGCCATCCCTTCCCACAAGTAGCTTATAGTTTAAATTAGAAATGGGAACACGAGGGAGTTAGTTGGTAGTAATAATAAAGTTAACAGGAAGTTTAACCTTATTCTGTTAGTGGCAGAGTACGAACCACTAACAGTTTTCAAGTAAGAAAACAACAGAATAACTGGTTCTGTGGATTTTTGTTTTTTATAAGAAAACTCTGTGATGAAGGAGGACAGAGTGTTGTCAGTCTGGAGGAAGGAAGCCTTCTGGAAGATTGATAAACCAGGCAAGAATTGAGGGCCTGAGCTAACTAAAGCTGTAGTAATAGAGATGGACAGGAAGGAGGCCATCTCCAAAGAAACGTGGTGATGGATTGGATTGAGGAGAAGGAATCGAGATTGCACCCCTGGTCTGTGGCCTGTGCGAGTAGGTGAGCAGATGAGTTTAGGAAGGACAGTGTGAGTTGTGTGTGTGGATAGATTGTCCAGGAACCTGTTGGACATCCAGCAGCCTATGGGATATATAGGGGATTGCAGAGAAAATTTTGGGAATCATCAGCATATAATTATTAGTTAAAAACATTGGAGTGATGAGGTGGCCCATTTAGAACAGGAATTCTTAAGCTGGAATCCAAATGTCCTGCAGTTGCCAAAAATGTTACTTATGTGGCTTTTGCTATGGAAAGGTCCATGGCTATCCCTTTCTCAAAAGGGATGAACACTTGTTTAGCGTGGAAAGGGGCTGAGGACAGGGTCCTGGGTAGCTCAGTTGTTTAAGAGATGGGCAGGGAAAGCAGTCTCAGCAAAGCAGGAAAGGAACAAGAACGAAGAGAGAACAGTGATACTGGAGCCCAAGGGATGGTCCCGCAGTGGCTGCTACTATAGTGAGGTCAGATGAGATAGGGCTGAAGAGTTCATTGCCTGGGTGATTAGATCTGTAAACTTTCGCAGCAAGGTGGAGTAAAATGTATTTGTATTTAATGAAGCTCCCCCTAGAAACACTGTGCTTTCTAGGAATTGTAAGAACCGAACTTTAAAGCTAGATAAATCTATCTTTTCAGTGTTTTCTGGACACTTCATACAAATCTTAGCTCCCAGCTTTTGCTTATGTTTTTCATCCTGCCTGCCACGTTCCCTGCTGAACAAATTCTGTCAGCCCTTCGCAGTGTAGTTTGTTCTACTTCCTCTGTTCCCTTTTCCGATTGTCTCACCTATATTGATTTTCCTCTTTACATTTTCATGGTGTTGATTGTCTTACGTTGCTGCATATTTTACATATTATTGCCTTCTTTTCCCAGTGAGATTTTGCTCCTAAATGCTAGTAATACTTTACATTTCATCACAACCCGTAGTGACCAAACTTTCATACACTTACTATTAATACTAAAATTTTGACTAAATTTAACTTAAGCCAACCATAGTGAGGGAAAACGTCTTTAAGAAAAAATTCATACGATGCATTCCAAATTACATGGGAGTAATTTATGGATCATTTTTACTACTTGTACTCCATTTCTATAGGTGATCAAGAGTTGATTACATATCAGAGTAAGATATCGATATAGTACATAAGTTTAATGAACTTTTTGGCTTTTATTTGGAATTTTAGGTTATCAGATTACTTGAATATGTTTCTTAAGTCAATGTGATTTTTCTGTGTAAATGATCTTATTTTTCAAAAATGGAAATATCTTTTTCGGATTTTAAAAGTAAAATATGTTTACAAAGAAAAGACAAGTCTATAAAGTAAAAATAAAATATTACTAAGATTACTATTTTGCCAAAGGCATTCATGTTTTGTGAGCATATTTACAAACGTAAATTAAGTAGGTAACAATGTGATTAACATATAAAACTTAGTCACTTAAAATGCAAGTGACTCATCTAAGATTAATGAATACAATTAATTATTTTGGAAATAAACTTCGGTGGCAGATGTTTTTAGTTTTGCTGGATGATAATTTAATCATCTGACTTAAAGCCAATGTATCTGTTTCTTTCATTGTCTGCTGACAGCATTTGGCATAACCCAGGGTTATGGTAGGAAAAACTGTAGCAGAAAAAAAAAACAGAGGACCAGGCATTGCTTTATTCTAGCATCCAAAAAATTAAAAACTTGTAGAATTAAGGGGAATAGATATGTTAGATTCTGCCAGTTGGCTCTCTTACGTGCTTGCCTGAGCAGATACCTGCTAACAGTAGTCCCAAATTGTAGCAGTTCCTTGACAGGAAGGAGAAGTCCTTAAACCTTACGGAGGATCAGTCTGACACATAGTTAAATGTATGTCTAGGCTTTTTTCCTGGAACCACAATATGTATTTACTTCCACTGAAGGACAGTCTTTGCACATATCCTCACACCATAATTCAATCACATTGTTTAGCAGAAAAAATTTTATCCAGTTTTCCAAAGGAAACAAAGTTCTTTTAATTCGCAAGGATTACTGCTTATTGAATAGAATAGAGTAAAACAAAACACGAAAATGTAGGTAGTGGGATAAAATAAGCTCACTCATGGGTGAGCGACTTGCTCCCGCACAGTGGCTTTCCCGTGTTCCTCAGCCCAGTCGGTGCCTCAGCAGTACATCAGCCACCACAGGCCTCAGTCCTTTGTCATTAATAAATCATGAATATTACAACAACTGTCATGGGCAGCCTTACTTTATAATTAAAACTTTATTAACATTTTCAGGGAAAAGCGAATGTATCGCAATTAACAAGTTTTTTTAATATCTGTGAATGAAAATGATAATTAAAACTGTCGAATGGAGTTTAATCACTTTACTATTTCAGAAGACATTTTATGATTTTACTTCACCCTAGGGCATGTGGATATATGTTAGTTATTCCAGAAGACAAAACAAAAAGCTTACTGAGAGACTTCACTTCAGATTTTATTTATTATACACACCGAACAGCCTAATTTTAAAGTGAAATTTAATGAACATGCCATTGCCTGACTTTAGGGGAAGAAAACATAGTCACGTCGCTGGGGTGGAAAGACAAGAGTCTGGGAACCAGGCAGGCCAACAGTAGTCTGAGGGATAAATCAAAATGTTTGACCTTTGTTGGCTTGAGTGCCTGCTGCTTAATCCAATCACAGGCGAGTCTAAGTAAGGTCAGCATTCTCTAGAATAGAGCCATCTAATAGGAATAGAATGAAAGCTGCAGATGTCATTTTAAATTTTCTAGCAACTACCTTAAAGTAAAAAGAAACAAGTGAAACTGCTTTTAATAATATGTTTAATCCAGTATATCCAAAATATTATTTCAACATGTAATCCGTATTTTAAAAAAGAGATATTTTGTATTCTTTTTTTGTATTAAGCCTTCGAAATTCAGTGTGTATTTTACTTAAAGTACATCTCAGTTCAGTCTTGCCACATTTCAGGTTCCCAGTAGCTACATGTGGCTAGTAATACCTGTATTGGACAGTGCATCTCTAAAACATCTAGGGCCTGTGTGCCCGTGACATTGAGAAATAAAAGCTCCCTCATGTCCAGGGTATGATACTAAGTTACGGACCTTAGAGAGTACCATTACCCATGCTGGCCAAGTAAGCCACTAACCTGGGTCATAAGTAGTTAGCTTTGGGACCATCTATTTTCATGATCAAGATAAATACTTTTTTGGTTTAACCTAATCACTGTTTAGTAAATGTTCATAAATTTTAGTACCTTTATCTTTCTCCAGGTAAGATTCTTTAGCCTGTTGTCAAACATGTTATGCCACATCTACATTCAATGTTTTATGTAATGTAAAGAAAAAGTTTTACTTGTATGATTTGTACTTCATCTGCTAGGAACATGTGACTCTTTACATATTCTGAACTGTTATTAAGAAAAATGGTAATGGATACCTTACTCTTTAAGATGTTTCATTGTTTTCAATAAGTGGGACTATCATAATCTGAATTGCATTTTCTTTTGTATTTCAAGGATATGGAATATTATCTTGTAAAATGGAAAGGATGGCCAGATTCTACAAATACTTGGGAACCTTTACAAAATCTCAAGTGCCCATTACTGCTTCAGCAATTCTCTAATGACAAGCATAATTATTTATCTCAGGTAAAGCAAGGCAAAGCAATAACTCCAAAAAACAATAACAAAACTCTGAAACCTGCGGTTGCTGAGTACATTGTAAAGAAGGCTAAACAAAGGATAGCTCTACAGCGATGGCAGGATGAACTCAACAGAAGAAAGAATCATAAAGGAATGATATTTGTTGAAAATACTGTTGACTTAGAGGGCCCACCTTCAGACTTCCACTATATTAATGAATATAAACCAGCTCCTGGAATCAGCTTAGTTAACGAAGCTACATGTGGTTGTTCATGCACGGATTGCTTCTTTGACAAATGTTGTCCTGCTGAAGCTGGAGTTCTTTTGGCTTATAACAAAAACCAACAAATCAAAATCCCGCCCGGTACCCCCATCTATGAATGCAACTCAAGGTGTCAATGTGGACCTGATTGTCCCAATAGGATTGTACAAAAAGGCACACAATATTCACTTTGCATCTTTCGAACTAGCAATGGCCGTGGCTGGGGTGTAAAAACCCTTGTGAAGATTAAAAGAATGAGTTTTGTCATGGAATACGTTGGGGAGGTACGTTTAACTTATCATACAGCAAATAATGTGCACGTAAGGTTTATACTTTTGAAAAGTTGTCTTTTTACCTGAATAACATAAATATTTGGTACATTCTGATATTATCATCTGCAGATATGTAGAAATTCATTTTCAAGTTTAGGAGAAGGGTTCACTGGCATAGTTAGAAATAAACTTATGAACAAAAAATATATAAATAATGGCGAATTAAATCGATATGGTCATTGTTCAACAAACTCTCATAGTTATTGAAGCTAGTACTTAAAAATTTTTAAATATGACAATTTTTATGCAAGAGCCCTAAGAAGAAAACCAGATCACATGCTGACTTTGAAACTTTAAAGTTGTTCATGCATTTGGCCAAGTATGGTTAAGTATAGTTGGCAAAACCCTATTTCGTATCTGTATGAAAGATACCATAGGGTAGGCCAGTGCTTTACAAGCAACTATTGTAAAATATACACACAAGCATTTATTGCATCGATAAGAAAATCAGGCTGTGTCTGTAACTCAAAATACTTTGAACTGTAAAGACCATTCTCTGAATGACCAAATACTAGCAAACTTATTTTTATACAAATCATACATATATAAATGTAAAAAATAGTATTTACCACATGCCACTTACTGTTCTAAGCATTTTATGTATTAACTCACTCATTAATGCTCTCCACAACTCTATGAGGTAGTACTATTATCTCCATCATTATAGATGAAGAAACTGAGGCACAGAGAAATTGAGCAACTTGCCCAAGGTCACATAGGAGTGCAGAAGAGCCAGGGTTCAAAACTACAAAATCTCCCCGGTAGACTAGTGGTTGAAAGAAAAAAAAACATGAGTTAAGTATTTAAAAAAAAAAAAGAAAAGACAAAACTCCAAAACCATGTTCTTCACTATCATGCTACACTGCCTCAGACTGAAGGGTGGGTTCAGCTGTGACTAGAGAAACGTGAATGTGGCTGCATATCCGGGATTGTCAAATCTGATGTGTTTTTTTTTTTTTTAAATTAGTTGAAATTGATCACCTACAGTTATCTGTAATCATCTAGAATTCTGAAATTAAATGAGATCCCTCTTTTGATCCTTATACTTTTAGACAATGGCGAATTATTATAAATCACTTCAGGATTCTAGATCTTGTACAATCAATGTTTTTGGTTAATCAAATTATTTTTTTTTTTTACTTATTAATGAGTTCAGCAGCCAACTCCAACTGGTGACATAAATCACTTTAGATATTTTTGGTTTCTTAAGCTGAGCATGTGATAAAGCTTTGTTCTTAAGAGCAGAACTGTAGATGATGGTTTTGAACTTACAGAATTTCATGAAAACAGCCTGTTCCACAAAACAAAACAAAACTTTCCACATGGTTGACTGCAGATTTAACATATCTTCTCCCCTGTATTCTTAACAAATTTCCATTTGTAACAGCACATAGATTAGTTATAGGGAAAATACGCTTTTCGAGGATACATACTTGCAAATGTAGTCCTTAACATTCAGTTGTGCCCTATAGAGAGCTCTAGTTGTATAGCTTTTCGAACATACTGATTATAATGAAAGTAGTGCAATGTTTCAACTTGTGCATTGTCTCAAATCCTATTTAAAAAGTCATAAATCTTTTGCGTCGTCATTTTTCCTCTTCTTATTTTCCCACTTCTTTCCATCTGGCTCTTTCTTTATGCGAATGTTTGTTTTGAAGACAACTTGAATCTCTCGCTTTTTAAACACTTGTAAGCATTAATATATTAACAATTTTATGGATGAAGGTTTCTTCAGTTGAGCAATAGCTACATAATATACTGTAGATTTTTCTGTTTAGGTAATCACAAGTGAAGAAGCTGAAAGACGGGGACAGTTATATGACGACAAAGGAATCACATATCTCTTTGATCTGGACTATGAATCTGATGAATTCACAGTGGATGCAGCTCGATATGGAAATGTGTCTCATTTTGTGAATCACAGTGTAAGAAAAAATACTTAAACTGTACACAAGACTAGTAATTCAACGTAGTGCTGTTTTTAATGATTTTTCCATAGTTTGAAAAATAATCATCTTTAAGCTACATATGCTTTTAATATTTCCAAAGTACATATTTTAATATGAGGGCCCCTTCTGTTAAGTCATGGTGTTATTGCCATATTAGGAAAATAAACACTGAGGTACCTACCCAATACCATGCATTTTGTAAGAGTCTTTACATATGTTATTACATTTAAACTTTCCGGTAACTTTATAAGATAGGTATTATCTTCATATCAGAGGAGGAAATTGATGAGCAGAGGAGTTAAGAGGTAATATGTTTAAAAATCTACACACAACTACATAGGTGTCTTACAGAGGTTAACACAACTAAATTTTAGGATGTACAACTAAAGATAAATGTATTTTCTTAACATGTTACCATTTTTTATAAAATTTAAAGACTTGTAGATTATTGAAGTATTTGGGGCTATTTTTCTACTTTGTAAATTAGTATTCTTCCTTACTTTTTAATTAGTGTTTGAAAGAACTTAGAATATAGCTGGACTTAACTCCAAAATCTTAGACTGTATAAAAATTATTTCCAAAAATAAGGAAGTTAATAATTTTGAGGTACTTACTGAGTACCAGGTGTAGATAATATACCATTAGGCTTGCAAGGTTGACATTATCTCCATTTAATAGAGATTTTATGGATAACAAGGAAAATGTGTTTAAGAGAGTTATTTAGATGACCATATAAGGAGGTGTAGACCATGTTAAACTTCTGATGGATTTCAAACCAAGAAATTAGTGTATGATTGGCAGTAAAATGACAGAGATGTCCTGACTCCCTTGTGAATTTTCTGAGTTACTTAAAATTTTACCTTAAGGAATTTATTTCTTAATGATAAATTTGAGATATTCTCAAAACAGATATATTCCATCCAAGGACAATTAAACCCTTATTTTGATTTCTTAGTGTGATTCACTAGATCTCTCTTCTTACATATTCCGTTAAGCTAGTGTAGTGTTCTCAAAATACTGAACAAAAGTTAAGGTGATGGACCTCTATGCAGTATGAAATTTGAGTTCTACAGTGCTGATTTGACTTTTTAAATATAGTTATTCTAGTTCTTTAAAGTATATGACCTGCTGAAACAGAGGTGAAATGATAATGTTATGTGGGATTTGCATTAAAATTCTCAAGGAAAAAAAAAGTTGAGTAAAGATTGGCAAACTTGAAGCTGTTTAATGGATACATGTGAATTTATTATGTCATTTTCTCTACTTTTATGTATGTGTAAATTTTTTTTTTTTTTTTTTTTTTTTTGGGACAGAGTCTCTCTCTGTCACATGGGCTACAGTGCCATGGCAGCCTAGCTCACAGCAACCTTGAACTCCTGGGCTCAAGCTATCCTTCTGCCTCCGTCTCCTGAGTAGCTGGGACTACAGGCACGCACCAACACGCCCAGCTAATTTTTCTATTTTTGGTAGAGACAGGGGTGTTCCTGTTGCTCAGGTTGGTCTCGAACTCCTGATCTCAAGCCATCCTCCCGCCTTGGCCTCCCAGAGTGTTAGGATTACAGGCGTGAGCCACTGAGCCTGGCCTAAAATTTTTTATAGGTAAAAAAATGCATGCCTCAAAAACCTCTAAACAATAAGCAATTTATTTTCCAGTGGAACTTAAAAAACTAATACTCTGGGAAAGTAAAAATTTTATATGGCAGGTAGAAGAGCTCATTCACATCATTTTTTTACTTAAATGGGTTCTAATGTTCCTTTTTAGTGTGACCCAAATCTTCAGGTGTTCAATGTTTTCATTGATAACCTCGATACTCGTCTTCCCCGAATAGCATTGTTTTCCACGAGAACCATAAATGCTGGAGAAGAGCTGACTTTTGATTATCAAATGAAAGGTATGGTTTTCAAGTACAGTTTCATTGGTGTTAGTTTCAATAGGAAGAATCAAATAAGATAGGAAAAGACCTTAGATCATCTGAACCAAACTAGTATTAAAGATGGAAAAAATGGAGGCTCTAAGTTCGTCATCTTACTTAAGATCCAAAGCTAATCTGACAGCTAATGCTGGAACCCAGGTCTGCCTGGCCTTAGGCTGAGGAATGGTCTTTCGTCTACATCACAGTGCCTCCTGACTTTTTTCAGAACTTCCGCTTTGGAAGCTGATTTATTATAACATCTTTTCTCAATACTATACTACTTGTATAAAAAAAATCTAAGCTTACATTTCTGAATATTTACTAAGATATATATGAAAAAGATTGCAAATGTAATTTAAATGACATGAATTCCATTCCTACTTTAATCTGGCTTTTGAAAAGAACATCTAATTCTATTTGCTTTATTGTCACAATTATAGATGTTTTCTTTCTTTTGTTTTTCTGAGAACGATGCCCATTACATATTATTATTACTTGATCTCACTTTATGTGCTCTTATGTAATGCATGAAATGATTGGATTTTTTCCAATAAGTGTCATCATTTCAGAAATCCATATTCACAAATATAGGCTAATAAATATAAATTTTACCTATTATTAGCCCATAGCATCCTTTCAGGATAATCCATCATGATTCGTCTCTGATATTCACATTAATTTATAAATACAAGGGAACCTATATCTCTTTGGGAATTAACTTACTGTAACAGTCTTGAATACGTAAGTACCCTTGCTAGCTACTTTAATGGAGATTTAGAAATTCATTCTAAATTGTCTTAACTCTCTTTCTCCTTTATTTCTTTTTCTGTGTATTCAGGTTCTGGAGATATATCTTCAGATTCTATTGACCACAGCCCAGCCAAAAAGAGGGTCAGAACTGTATGTAAATGTGGAGCTGTGACTTGCAGAGGTTACCTCAACTGAATTTTCAGGAAATAGAGCTGATGAGAATTGTAGTTTTTCTGATGTTAACATTTTTAAAAAATGAATATTTGGGACTCTTTTTTTCATATCAGCAAGATTATACCTTTGTTAATTTATAATTCATATTTCAACACATTTGCCAAATGTATTACTGATGCTTCTAAAGAGAGCGCCCCTGGGCCACATAGACTGACTCGAAGTCTGTGTATGTAGTGCTTAGAGACCAAACATGGAAGGCAAACTATTTACGGGTCAGCATGTGCATACGTAAGAAGTCCATGTGAATAGAAAAATGCCTTCTTCAGTATTTGAAAAGTGTTAAACTGATAATGTAACAGTTGCTGAGATCAGAAATTCAACTTGCCATACATACACCCCAAATTCGGAGAAATAGAGTTAATTCAGTTTGGGCAAACGTGCAAGTTCATTTTTTGTTACTACATTGTCATTCCTGTTTAATACTCACTGTACTTGTATTTGAGACACATAGGTGATGCTGAATTTTATACTCTGTTTTCTACTTTTTCATTAAAACATGGGCATCTTAATGATATAGAAATTTAAGGTTTAAAATTCAATGCAAAAAAATTTCAGCTTGATTTCATATTCTGAAGCAATTTAGACCATTTTGAGGGGTGTATGGCTGAACTTGTAATCCTTAAAGATTTTTTTAATCCTATAGAAGAAAAATCTCCTAAAAGTCTGGAATGGCTGGCCATTATGCTGCTTTGAAAGGGCAGGACAGTGGGACCAGGAGGGTTTGGGGGAGGACCAGGCAGAGGAAATGGAGCATTTTAAGGGCACTTCTTAGTACCATGAATTAGGAGATCCATGCTGAGTACCTGTGGTCTAAACAGTAAAACAAGATACCTGGGGAGAGCAGCTGTACCCAATGATAATGTAATGTGCAGTAACAGTACATCTTTTCAATTTCAGGCAGTTTTAACATTTCCTTTCCACCAAATTATTTTTGTATTTCCTGAAGGCTTTTCTTAAAAATTAATCTATATTTGGAATTGATACTTGTTTTATACATGAATTTTTTAAATGTGATAAAGCTAAACTTGGCCAAAGCGTGTGCCTGAATTATGAGACCTTTTATTAGTTGACCTATGAAGACTGAATATATTAGTTTTTTGGGTTGTGTTTTTTTGTTTTTTGGGTTCTTGTCCCCTGGCATGGTATAAAACCTCAACCAGGAAAAACCCTTTCCATCTCTTTCTAATTCTAGGATTTCTAATCATGGTGTCCAGTGATGTGAAGGTAAACGCAGCACGTAAATCTGGCTTTCAGTATTCCTAATTAAGTTCTACCTAAGCTCACTGCTCTAGGCTTTAATGGCCTAAAATAAGCTGAGGTAAAAGTTGAACTGACTTCAAGAATGTGGCACTTCAAATCTTCTTAACCCTTAGCCTCTTTTTTGGGAGAAGCTATCCTTTATTCATTATCTTGCCATCACATGACTTTGCTCTTTCATAATATAGGATAAATTGTTTACATGTCTGGAGCCTTACAGTATATCTGCTAACCAAAATTTGCAGAATGTATTAAGGAAAAATACACTTTTTAAATGGCATTTCTTGTGTTTTCTTTATGAAAAATTAGTCTCGGCGTGTCAGTGGTGAGAAGGGGTCACAGGTTTATGTGTTGCCCCAGTGGCCAAGCTTGCTTTGAACTACGATTCTCGTGGGTTTAAAGATGTAATTTTTTAAAGTCAGTGTTTTACTGTCTAGTTATTTGATCATGTTGACTTTTTGTGTTAAAAATAATGTAAAACTGGAGGGCAAAGGGAAAAAGACTATTTTCAGTAAACTTGTAGTTTTGTCCTTATTAATAGAAATTTAATGGGCTTTTGGGACCTTAAGTACTTACGTTACCTTCATTATTAAAAATATGAACTTTGGTGAAACTGAATATCTTTCCTAAAAAAAGAAAAGCTGAACTCCAGCTGTAAAATAGAAATTATTTAAATGACGTTATTAAGGGCTTTAACTATGGTAAGTCAACATTTGGCTTATTCAAATTAGTTTCCTGAAGATGTCAGAATTTGTTCTCTTGATACAAAACAAATATTTAAAGGTAATAGATCAAGTTTAAAATGTAAACCCACTGTTCAAGTTGTGTTACTACTAACATTTTCAGTATCTACATAAGAGGATTGTGATATACAATTAGTTCCTCTCAGGGTTTTTCCCCACATATCTGAAGTCTAGACTGCACTTATTTCTGTTTTAGTTCAACAGTTTCTCCTTAGCAAAATAAATTTAGTTTAGCATTTGATGTTCTGTTTACCATGGCTTAGCTTTGTTTGACTACTTTACAGTCATTTCCAGTAAGTCTACCAAAAGGGCAAAAAAGTACTGATACACTCCTGATTACTTACAAGATTAACCGGAGGTTTATATACAATTCTTTTAAATATTACTTTCCTTTTAGGAAAGCTTGTCATCATGGTTCATGAATTTGAATATAAAGTACAAATGTACATTTAGTTAGCGTACTGTGGATGGATACTTCTGAAGTTTTTTGAGCATTACTGGACCTCAGGTACTTAAACATCCTGTGCTAAATACTGCCTGGAAATGCAAAGGGATTTTTGAATTCAGAGCTAATATTCGTTGAGCAAGCCCTTTATATACATTCATGTACTTCTCATGAATCTATGAGGTTGGTGCTGTCGTCCCTATATTACACCTAAGGTAACAGGCTTAGACTAGTTAGGTAACATTTACATGCCCAAGATCACCCAGCTAATAGGCCATAAACCATGTTTTAAAAATATATAATCTTCAACTTCAGGCAAACTTTAAAAAATCAATTTCTACTATGTAAACATTTGAGTCCTAGGACTCCTCTCTAAGGCAAATGTGGCTAACTAGTGGGTTTCTTCTGTGATATATCTTGGCATTTGGAAACTGTTTTTCTTCACATTTCCTTTTATAATTTATAGGGCATTTTGTTTGTTTTTGTTTTTTGAGACAGGGTCTTGCTCCATCTCCCAGGCTGGAGCACAGTAACGTGATCGTAGCTCACTGCAGCCTCAAACTCCTGGGCTCAAGCAGTCCTCCTGCCTCAGCGTCCCGAGTAGCTGGGAACTACAGGTGCGTGCCACCAAGTCTGGCTAATTTTTCTTATATTTTTTGTAGAGACAGGGTCTTGAACTCCTGACCTCAAACAATCCTCCTGCCTCAGCCTCCCAAAGTGTAGGGATTACAGGTCTGAGCTATGGCACCTGGCCTATAATTTATAGTTCTTGAAGTAAAACTCAAGTAGCCACTACAATTAATCCTGGCTGTTTTTTAATGCTCTTTTTGAGAGGCATAATAGCATAGTGGTTAAGAGTATGGACTCTGAAGCCAAATTTCCTGTGTTTGAATCCTTGCTTTGCTTCTTACTAGCTACGTGAACTAACCTCTGTGCCTTAGCCGCCTCATTTGTACATGGGGATAAGCAATGTATCTACCTCAAAGGATGGCTGTGAGGATCAACGGAGGTAATAAATAATGTGTAAAAAACTTGAGAGCATTATTAGAGGAAGCACCATATGTGAGTATTAGCTATTGTAACTGTGTACTCTAAACCTTTGCTTTAAAATTTCTGGTGATCACTACATGTTTGTTGATCAGTCTGTTCTGGTATTGTTAGCCCTTAAGTTCATTCAGCCAGCATTTATGATGCCAGACTCATACATAAAACAGTGAAAATGTGGCAGTGTGTAATATTAAATCGATGATATGATTATAAAATGCTAGGAATATATTAAGAATGTTGACAGGCATTTTTTGAACAGCCACCTTGGATCGTAAGGTACGAGGGTGAAACTAAGTCTTAAGTATCAGTGAATATGTACATATACACTGAGTCCTATTACCCTAATTAGTGGGTCCAATACTACTTTTTGGTCGAATTACCATGTAGTATGGTGATAATGCATATCATTTAGTTTAATTTGCAAATTGTGTTTTAGAGACTCTGTTTAAACTTGTTTTAAGTGATTTTTGCTTCCTTAATCTATGAAATGTCAGCATTCCAAAGCATGTATGAATATAATTAAAACTTTATTAAATCCACATACATAACAAAAGCATAACCTATTGATGGACTCTGAGGAAGGTGAATGACACAGAACACACATACTTTTAGCCATTTAATTCTAAAGCATTTTCTTTTACGTCCCACTTGTCTAGTTTTAATTTTACCACTGTATTCACATCGAGGTTCTTAAGTGATGTACCATCTTTGGAAATAAGGTTCCTATTTTTTTCTATAGCCATCAGTTTATTCTTTCAATTTAAATGAAGTGTTTTTATGGCCCCAGATATGGTCAATCTTGGTGAATGTTCCATGTACACTTGAAGAGATGTATCTGCTGTTTTGGGGTGGAATGTTATATAAATGTCAGCTCAGTCCAGATGGCTAATGGTGACATTCTGATTTGCTGTGTATATACTATTTCTGTTACTAAGATAGGGATGTTAAAGTCCCTAACTATAACTGTGCATTAGTTTGTCTTTCTCCTTTCAGTTTTTGCTCCACTAAAGCTATTGTCAGGTGCATACACATTTAGGATTCTTATGTCTTCTGGTGAACTGGACCTCATCATTAGGAAATTGATCGTGACTAATATAGCCACTTCACCTTTCATTTAATAGTGTTTACATGGTTGTCTTTTCATCCTTTCACCTACCTCTATCGTTTGAATTGAGTTTCTTGTAGACATCATATAGTTGGGGTTTGTTGGCTTTGTTTGTTTGTTTTCCCCTTTTTTTGAGATAGGGTCTCATTCTGTCACCCTAGCCTGGAGTGCAGTGGCAATATCATAGCTCACTGGGGCCTGGGCTCAAGTGATCCTCCCACCTCCCAAAATGCTGGGATTACAGGTGTGAACCACACACTCAGCCCTGAGTGTCTCTGCACTGAGGTATCTAGACCATTTACATTTGATGTAATTATTGATATGTTTGGATTTAGTTCTATCTTATTTGCTTTCCGTTTTTTCCCTGATTTTTGTTCCTGTTTCCCCTTCACTGCTGCCTTTTTGGTTATTTGAACATTTTAAAGTATGCCATTTTAATTTATCTATTGTGATATTGACTATTATATCTCTTTGCAGAGGTTTTTTTTAGTGGTTGCTCTAGGATGAAGTGTTTTTAATCCTTAAATATCTAAGAGCATTTTCTCTTTCCTACTACTATACTCTCACCTGTTGCCAACTTCTCATATAAATATTGTAAATGCTCTCGTTTAGGTAGCTCAGCTTCTGGAGTTGGGGGAATTTCAAAATCCGAGGAGCTCTGTGAATCTGCATTTGTGCTAAGATTTGGCAGACTTTTTTCCTCAGGTATATGTTCCCTACCAGTTAGAGTAGTTGGTTCTCCAACAGCAGGAACTACAGTTACATCTTGATCTCTGCTTTTCAAATCAGAGTGAGTATCCTTTGGGCAAAGTACATTTTGTTCCATGTGAGAGGCAGGCATAGTCTCTTTGGTTCTTGGTCTACAGCCAACTTTGTTCAAGGAGGTAACATCCCCACCGTTTTTCTCTTGGGAGGATAACAAAACAGTATCAGATTGGCTGTCCCAGCCTTGACTTCCCTGTTCTGTTATATGTGTTGACTGAGAAGAATTCTGGGAGGAGATGTGGGTTGATTCTCCATCAGAGTCACTGAAAAGCTTTGGTGACTGAGATCCCCCCACCGAGGAAGGGCAGTTTTCCAAACTCTCATCTGTGACTTCATTAGTTCTTTTATAGAATACTTCCCACTGCGGTACATCCCCATCAGCCTTTTGCTGGTGAAGTGTTCCAGAGCTCAGATCTTCTTCAGGGGAAGCTGGGATTTCTAATTCTTCTTCACTTTCACTGTTAGATTCTTCACAATCTACAACGTTCGCCAAAAGAGAGCTTTGCATACTCTCTGCTTTGTAGCACCCTGTGCTTTGTCTCAGTTTTCCAGGTTGGTTTTCTGATACTGTAGTCATTGAAAATACCTCAGGGTGAACAGTTTGCTGGTTTGGAACCTTGTGCCTTAAAGGTACTGGCAGAGGGTCATCAAAGAGATCATCATCTTCTTCCTCTGTGGAATGAACAAAACAATTTTATAGGAGACAAGGCAAAGGGAGCCATTTTGTGCTTTCCATAAAAATCCAATTTGTAGCATTTACCTACACTTTTAATTCTTAGAATTGCAAAGTCGTCTTCAAAGAGTAATTAATTCTTGGGATATTCTGAATAATTAACTATCAATCATCCTTCAACTTTTGATAATGCCAGACTAGCAGTTAAGGATAGAGATCAGTCATTCTCAAACCTGGCTGATCATTACAATCATACAAAGAGCTTTTTAAAAAATACTGCTTTCTGTATCTCATTCCAGACCTTCTGAATCCCTGATGAAAGTAGGGCTAAATGATTTGATTTTTAAGTTCTGCAGCCGATTCTGTTCATCAGCCAGGTTTGCAAACCCTGTGTGCTCTGCAAATAGTAGATGCCCAGTGGGTTGACTGATTTAATAAAAAGATAGTTGATTTTTTTCCCTAAGGTTTTCCTTCTATGAACATTTTATTGACACCTACTTTGTGCACAAGGCTGTGATAGATTCCAGGGAACACACACAGGTTAAGTCAACTTTAACCAAAATGCTGAGTAAGCCACATTCAGTGTCAAGAACTAAAAGTCAACAAAATTCATTTTCTGATTTTTAAGCATGTTCATGCTCTATCAATAAACAGTAAGCCCAGTCCACTTAAATTCTTAAAATGAAGAAATCCTTACTTGGAGAATAAAATTCCCACAAAGAAAAATGTGAAGGCATGGAATTGGGGGGAAAACAAGTATTTTCCTGTCTGCTAAGGGCACCTAACCTAAGGAAGGAAATTAAATGCTCATGAGACTGCTAGGTATGGCAATTTACTGTTCTACTGCTAAATCTGGTGTTAACTTATAATAACCTACTTCTTTCCCAGAGATGAAGGATGTGGCTGAACACTACATTTTTTTTAAAAGCCACTAAAATAACAGACCATAGATACCATCATCTAGCTCCCACTTAACCGGTGAGGAGATAGGCCAGAGAAGCAATATGCCAGTGCATAGACCCAACCTCATTCTTAAAGTCCAGTGTTCTGTTATGGTTTGTAATTGGTCCTGCCCTTCATTCTTAAAGGGCTTACAGTGACTGAAATGTCTAGCTACTGTATTTGCAATCATCCTAGTATCCAGGCTATGACTTAAGGCATGGATTATATGTTTGTTCTAGCTCCTCCACTGGTATGCCCAAGTTATCTCTAAGTTAGACAATGACTATACCATACCAGTGGCATGGTATGTTTCAACTGTACAATCCTTCCGTCAAAACATTTTCAATCATCTCGTGTGTACTGGAAAAACAAGTAAAGTCTCTATACTCTTAGAAATTTACTCTAACATTATGTTCTTTTTGTTATGAACACAGAATTTTAAACCTTTATGAAAATGGAATAGCATATAATACTGAAAAAATTTCACAATATAGAAGTGTCAAAATCCTTGAGAGTTTACACAAACTGATGATGAAAAAACATCTAAACTCAATGAAAAAAAGGACAAATGTTGTAATTCATAGATACTTTCTACCATCACGCATTGTTGTTTATAAAAATCATACTGAAAAGCAATTTGGCACTAGGTATGAAGCACCTTAATTTCTACAGTATAACCCAACAACAATAAGAGATGTGAAAGAGACTTATGTATAAAGTTCATCACATTATTTATAAAACTGAAAAGTTGTAAATGACCTAAATGTCTGACAAAGACTAAACATACCATTATATAGTCATGAAAAATATGCAACCATTAAATTGACATTTTTGAACACAGGAAAAATTTTCCAATAAAATGTTTGAAGTGAAAAAAATACACATACATATGTGTATATGTGTGTGTATATATAAAAATGACCTAAGCTGCTTTTCAGCCTGTATACACTTATGGAGTCTTACAGCTGTTACGTTACTGAAATACTTTTGCCCTTGTGCCAAGTGTCCTTCCTATCTCTCATTACCTGGGGCCCAACCCTAAGGACTCCAGTTCATCTCTCCCCAGTCCAACCCAAAGAGCTTTGCACTACAGAACTTTAGGACATTGCTCTAGCACTACAGTTACTGTTGTTGTTCTTGATTGATGCCTATATAATGTTGCTTTTTAAACGTTTTCAGTATCATTCCTCTAAGTTTTGTGAATATTTATATAAATGAATAGAAAAAAAGGAAATACATTAAAATGCTAATCAAAATAATTTAGACTTGTGTGGTTCTACATAACTTTCTATTTTCTCAATTATCTACCATGAGTATATATATTGTAAGAGGAACAAAAACAGTAATTATATAAAAGTGGTCTCTAAGGATAATTATAATAGTGGTAAACTATTTAATTACGTAAAGATAAAACATTAGAGTACAAAAAGCTTCTTAAAAGAGGCTAAGAAGAACAACTTCTGGATTTGCCTCCCAGACACTGAGATAAGAACACAAACCTTAAAGCAGCTGATTTAACACTAGTACATTAGCACTGACTTGGATCAACAGAACATTTTAAGAACTATAGGACTTGAAAGACTGGCCAACAAGTTTGTAGAGATCACCAGAGATTTCAAAGCATACTCACAGGACAGAATTCTAATTGTAAAGTCAATGACATACCTGGACTAAAATATTATGACACCTGTTGCTTACAAAATACATCTAAACATGTAAAAAGAGAGTAACGTTGAAGGGCTGTTTAAAGATCTATGCCTGTATAAGAAAAATTATTGCTATAATACACATATTAGTAAGGAATAAAAAGCCTAAGGAATCAAAAAGAAACAAAATCAAAGCTAAGAAAAATAAAATGGAAATTAGCATCAATTCAAAAAAACTTAAGCCCATGGCCTGATTCAAAAAGACAGTTCATCAAAAACAAGTGTGGATCAGGTAGATGCATAATAGGTACAAAAGTTTAAAGAAAGATAAGACTTCTGCTTTCAGGTAAGATGGAGCAACAGAAACTAGATTTAACCTGCCACCTGAAACAACTAAAAACCAAACTCTGATAAACAGTGGCTCTCAAGAAACTGGATGCCAGGCAATGAAGGACAACAACGTGAGAAATGGGAAACAGACTAGCCCTGTGATTGCCCAGCGCACTGGTGACAGATTCCAGTCAGGGAGGGGACGTCCCTGCCTTGAGATGGAACTGGGAGTCTGAGGAGGTCGGGGTGGCTGGAGTTTGCAGAGCAGAGGGCCAGAGGGGAGAGCGCAGCAAGGAGAGGACTCCGAAGAGCCGCAGGAGGGCCCCTAAGTGTCCAGCATCCGAGCAGCGCACGCTTGTGAGGATACTACCTGGAACCAGGGAAAGGATCACTCTTAAAAGAGTGAAAGGAAACAGCGCTCAAAACTCGCACAGTGCCAGGAATGGTGCCTGTTCCCAGTAGCCAGAGTGAAAACCTTATAGTCCATGGGCATTTGTAAGAGAAACAAGAAGGGCCTTGCCTCAGTAGCAGGAAAGTGAACCGTACACTAAATGCTGCTCTGGTCCTGCTTAACAAAGATAAAAAGACACAAAAGGATCAAACTACAAACATGTTAATCACATGCCAAAACAAAGCTCAAGGATATTTTTTATTATTACTTTAAAAAATTTTTTCAGCCCTATACCTGAAGACAACAAAGAATATTTTTAGGAATCCCAAATTATGCAGGACGTAACGTACATCAACAGGTGAATGGATCAGCAAATTTTAGTATCTCCGTGCAGTGGACAACTACTCATCAATAAAAAAAACAATGAATTATTGGTACATGCAACATGAATGAATCTCCAGTGTGCTCACTGAAATAAGCCAGGCATATACAAAATTCTAGAAAATGCAAACTAATCCGTCGTGACAGAAGGCAGATCAGTGGTTGCCATGGCAGGGGTGAGGACAGGGAGGAATTATAAAGTGGCATAAGGAAACTTGAGGGTGATGGATATTTTCAATATCTTAATTAGAGTCATGGTTTCTCAAATATATGCATATGTAAAAATGTATCAAGTCATACACCTTAACCATGTACAATTTGTAATCTATCAATTATACCTGGTAAAGCTGTTTTTAAAACTAAATTTGTAAAGATAAGAAAATGTATTACAGGACGGAGTTAACATTTGAAATTAATGGAACTTTTCTAGAATCTTTTAATTAGTGAAACAAAAACAAAGGTGTTTTCTTACAGTAAGCCTATTACTAGTGTCTGAATCAGTCCCAGAATTGGCATCTAAATGATTTCAAATTATATTCTAACCAGAAATGCAGAAGCAGAGATGGGAGAGACAGACCTAGATTAGAATCTCAGCCCATCACTTACTTCCTGCTAGACCCTGGGGGCTTTCCTTCACTTACTAAACTTCAGTGTCCTCATTGGTAAAATTGGGATGGTACCCCCTCATAAATTTGTCTAGAGGTTTAGCTTTGACATGTGTAAAGGACCTAGCACAATACCTGCCATGCAGCAAGTGTTGAATAAATAGTCTCCTTATTATCTAGTGTGTTTTGGCCATGTATTCAGTGTACGGCACAGTAACTGGCTCGCCGCCAAAGGAATGGAAATCGAGAACCCTAACCACTAACGCTGGCTGCTGTAAAGCTACAGCGCTTTGCCCAGAATCTAAAGTTCTGATTTCTACTTCAGAGCTTACCTCTGTCCTTCACTGAAAAACAAAAGTAGTAATAAACAAAGATAGAAAAGTATAGAGAAAATCCATTTGTACAAACACTACCACTGATTGATGTGATCAGAAATGAAGACTAGAAAAGTCTCTTACCAGCATTTACTAGTGTCTGAAGGAAGTGCTCGAGGCTAACAACGTAGCCTCTCTTTATGGCCTATCCAAGTCTTAGAGCATGTTCCAGAAAGCTGAGACCACCACACAAATACACACTTTTCACCACTTTTTTTAAACCTGTGAAGGATAGCCAACTCTGGTTTTACAGGCTGAAGACAGGAAAGCAAAGCATATCCCAAGACCATGGGACAAGTCTGAGCTACGTGGGTCCCAGGTCCACTCTACCCAAGGCCACTTCCACCAGACCAGAGCATGCTGGAAAGCAGTCCTTGCCGGAAGCCCAAACCCCTGAACCCAGGACTGTTCTTACCTGAGTCTCGGTCGAGTGTTCTGGGTTTCTTCAGTTTTCCCAGTGGTTTGTACTTTGGCTCAGTACTTTGGGAAGATCGGCATAAAGGCTTTAAGCTGAAACAAATCAAAATATTTGATTTTTCCTTCTGGGAAAGCTGCTGGGAGGTAAGCATCATTGGTAGGGATTACAAAACCATGACCATAGTGGAAATCACACAACTACTTTGTACAACTGAAAAGCAATGTTTAATCATTAAAAGTCACTTCAGTATACCAAAGTGGTGACTACAAGCACTTGAATACAACCTGGTAGATGTCTAGCTAATCGTTAGGGTGGAGGGAAACACCTTCAGTAAACTAGAGCAAAACGTCCATCTTTGCTTTTATGGTACTAAAAAGCAGGTCCCTATCCTAAAAACCTAGTAAGTAACAGGGTGACATCTTCTGGCATCCGGGGAATACAGCATAGCTCGTTTTCTCCCCTTCCCAGTTTAATGGGATTTACTTAAGTCTTACAAGAATCTCACAAATGTGATGATCTCTTTGTTCCGGATCCTTAGGCTGAAGGCTAAGACATGGTAGAGATAAAATAGAAAAAGGGATAGAAATAAGATTTGAAGGTGTCGTACTTTTTGAGGGCCTCATTGTTAATTGCCTCCTGCCAGATTCCCAGAAGCCGTTGGAATGATCTGTTAACACAACACACTGGAACAGAGCCATTAAGCTCCCAGCCTGAAACATATGTACCGCCACACCCATCGTAAGTCACACTCCTGTCCTCAGGTCCACCGGGGTTTTCTGGATCATCCCCCTGGGCAGCCCCCCCGCCCCCTCCCCAGCCCGGCCAAGGACCTCTGCTCTTGTCACTGCCTCTCTCTGCAGTCATTTCAGCTATTCTTCGATAACTTTTGAAAGTGAGGCTATCCTTCACCTACCTACAAAAGAATCACCTGACAGAAATGCGAGACAGGAGAATATGCATTTTTTAATAAGCACCCCAAGTGACGCCTGAGCACGTTCAAGTTTATGTATGTTCAAGTTTAGCTCTGTAAGGCATACTGAAGTCTCAGCTATTTTAAGATCAAGCCTCCAAACTTTGCTGCCTCCACTTATCATCTTGTCCATAACTTTCCCTTCACTGTCAGGCTTCTTAAAAGAGTGTTCTATCCTCAGTATTCTCTGTTTCTTCACTTTTTACCCATTTCTCAAATACCTGAAATATGGCTTCTAACTCAAAAGTCTACCAAATTTCTCACTGAGCTCACACATGTAACATACATTGTCGTCCCTATATTGTTTGCCTTCTCAAGAGTCTGACACTGACACCCTCTACTCCCTTTCCCTGCTCTTGTCCCACTCTGGGCCACCCTGTCTCCATCTTGTCGCAGCGCTGCCTCCCCCACCCCTCCCCTCGGACGTGCTGCCCAGGGTTCTGGCCACAGCCTTGTGATCCCTCCTCACACCCTCCTGGTGATTTCCTGTGTCCTCATGGCTTCAGCTGTCACTGCACTGCCAACTCCAAATCTGTGTCTCCCACCCAGACCTCTGTCCGGAGCTCCTGAATCCTCTTCTCCGTCAACTTTCGCTACCTGTATGTGCTCATCGGGGTCTCTGGGGTAGATTCCCTGACACCAGGCCTGGTTCCTTCCTGCACCCACAGCAGCTTGTGTGCAGTGGATACTGAGCCTTCCTGTGCACCTGGCCTCCCCACGAGGCTGGAGCTCTGCTAGGGCGGGGTGTACCTTAGTCAGCCTGGCTCCCTACCATATAGCTGGCTCTAAAGAAATCTTTAATGAATGCACAAGTGAAACTCCAATAAGAGGTGAAAACATGGGGATACTGTAGTAAAATGTATCCATTATACTGTTTCACCTCTCCTTTGACTTCCATTTATCCATTCAGTAGATAACCTTTAACTGACCACCTACTTGGCACTGTGCTAGGTGCATTTCATATATTATCTCCAAACCTCTAAGAAACCCAACAAGGAGGCAGAAATATTCTTGTTTTTCTGATTTGAAATGACTAGCTCAGAAGAGCGATCTGATCAAGATCACACTGCTAGTAAATGGTGGAGCTGGGATGCCATCCAGGACAAACTGACGACATCACCTGTACCTTCTGCCACACTGCACTTAACATTCCAGGAAAAAGCGCAAATGGATACAAGTTGAGAAATGTCACAACGTTCTAGATGTGTAAACATTCAGGCAAAACTATCCTTTGTCACCCAGCTACAAACCACAAAGGGAGGCACTAAATTCCACAGACAGTACTCACATTTCTATCACTTTATCCACAGTCATGCCTACTGGAATGACATTTGGATATGCGTTCACAGGACAGATGTAGCTCAAGAAATCTTTAATCTAGAAGAAAGAAGAGAAAATGGATCAACTGTTTTATCTCTATGATGAAAAACTAGGGTGTGAGAGGAGATAAAGGGATGCCAGGTGTAAGAGAAGCAGAAATCTCATGGCTGTGGTTCCCAACACTGGCTGCATGTGGGAGTCACCTGAAGGCCTCTTGGGAAAAACAAATAGCCGATGCCCAGGCCTCTCCCACAGATCCTTTGAACACAGCAAATGCAGGCCTGGGAATCACTACATTTGAATGTCGCCAGGTGACACTGCTCCACAGTAAGAGCTGAGAATCACTGATTAAATGAGGTTCAAAGATTCTTTATTTTTTTAATATGATAGTTTCCTTGTCCAAGAAGGTCAGTAGCCCATATTTAACAAATCCCCTTTGAAGTGAGTTAGAATTTAGCCCAGTATTAACTGTAACACACAAGAAAAAGTCTTAGAACTGCATTTCTTAGCCAGGCACACTGGTGTGCATTTGTAATCTTAGCGCTTTGGGAGGTCGAGGTGGGAGGATCGCTTGACCCCCTGAGTTTGAGGCCAGCCTGGGCAACATAGTGAGACCTTTTCTCCTAAAAAAAAAAAAAAAAGGCATTTCTTTCCTCCTACAAATAATAAGCAATACCAAGAGAATTACATCTTCGAGTTCATTTAATTTGTTCTAACAGTTTATTCTCGTAGAACAGAACACACTATGCACTGGTTACCAATCCTGGGGAAGGAATCCGAACACTTCTGCTCGTGGCATCGTGGTGTTGGAGTCACCAAGGAAAGCAATGACATCAAGCACTGGATGGAACAGTGCTTTACTTACAGAGAACAGAGAGAGCAAGGTCAGCTCCAAGTGTCCATCAGTCCCCCATAGCCGGCATGGGCAATCTGCCTACAGCACCCCTCCCCTGCCACAAGGGAAGGACTCCTCCTCCTCCTCCTCCCCCATAGTGTCTGCAATAAGGAAAGCAGGGGTGTGTCTGAGGGCCTTTGACACACAGTCTTAAGCAGAACAAAGGAACACACACCGAGTCCAAAAAATAGAGGAAGATATTTCCACACAAGGCAATAAGCTGGTTCAAGCTTTGTGTGCTCTTTACCTCTTGGTAAGAAGTGCTCCAGGCCAAAGGCCATTCTTCTGTGGCCAGTGCAGGTTGGAAGACTGTGCACATGGGACTGCCTTTCCCAACAATTCTAAACAAGCACAATTACATGCAAAAATTTCACAAATGCCTTGATTTTCTGCAAAGTTCAGAATGATAAACAGAGGAACTGTCACTATTCCTCAAAACATCTCTACAACCCAAATGAACTTTGTCACTTACTAGATAGATCTTGGCAAGTTACCTAACATCTCTACATCTTAGATTCTTCACCTAAAAGTGTAAATGAGATAACACACATAACGTGCTCAGCCCAGTCCCTGGCACATGGTGAAACATTCAATAAAATTATCCATTACAAAGTTGACAATGACAACACAAAGATTTTTATTCCCTTCTGCAAACAGAAAGACAAACTGGGGCATAAAATGATTCTTAGTTTCCAACTTTCCAAAGAAAAGACCAAATCAAAAGAGGCAGGAACCCAGGGATTACCACTAACGCTATATAAAAATAAGATGGCTACTTTAGTTAAGATGGGGCAAGGAAGGAGGATCTGTTCTTTATTTTTCATAAGCAATTTCTTGTGTACCTTCAAATTAGGCATGCAAAGAGAAACCATTACTTGCCTGCCCACTACTTATTTGGTTTGCACAATCAATTAAAGTTGAGGAAGGTAGAAATCTAAGACTCCTGAAGGGAATGTGGCTAAAGAGAGTTAGGTCAAGCCTGTACTAGAAACGATTCACTGCTTGTTCTCAGGGATGAAGTGGCCACAGGGAGAAAAGAGATACCCAATCGAGGAACACCCTCTCTCACTTGCACAAGTTGACTCCCTGTCATCAAATGCCCTTAAAACAATACATTAATACAGTCAATTCTCTTTATCCACAGTAGTTACGTTCTAGAAAGTCACCACGAATAACCAAATTGGCAAATACTGAACCATTGCTCTTAGGGGAAATACAGGGTAGGGTTCCTGGGAGCCTCTGGTGAATATCATTTTCAATCAACCAATACATAACCTCATTTTATGTGTGTTTCTGTTTAAAGACGCCTCATTTAATACATATTGTTGATTCGTGAACAGTGAACTCATGGCCAACAGCACTATGACTCATGCCTGAACAAAGCTTATCTAACATATCTTCTCCACAAGGCACATCGCAGCCTTCTTGGGCTCAGGAATGCTAGATAGAACGTCAGTACTAAGTTTGGGCACCATTTAAAATAGTGATATCACCCACAAAAAGCACAAAAATATGAAAAACATGCCACTCTATAGACCCAAAAAGGACACTGTTGAGAGTATCAGAGCTGAAACATGAAGGCGGAGCCCTGCCTTGCTTGATCTGAGCTGGGAACGTGCATGTCGGGGACTCAGATTTTTCACCACTGTCCCCGTGTCCACAAATGATCACAAAAGCACTGCGAACATTGACACTGGCTTTACAGATTACTTTCAGTGAGTAGGAAACACAGAAATATGGAATCCGTGAATAATAAGGATAGGCTATATTTAGAAAAAGCAAGGAAATGAGATTTAAATAGAAAAAGATGCCCCCGAAAGTCAAGAGAACTACTGTGAACCATGAAGGCTGCAGAACAGTCAGCAATAAGGGTTATGAGTACATGGATCCTCTTACCTCGCTGTAGGAAGAGTGAAAAGAAAAACAAGCTCTGTACGTACTCTCTCCAGTCCTGGAGAAAAATGAAAAGGTCACTTAGCAAAACGAAGCTAAGTTCTAAACTTCCCACTTAGGCTATTTCAGTACAAGATCACCCTAAGTCAGGAACTTCTTCTCAGAATAGGAGTGAATCTTTTTCGGAAATGGAAATCCGTTGCATACATCCTGAACAGCCAAAGTTAAGGGAATGTTGCTAAGATACTGTGATCATCGTGGTAACTCCTGCACCTGCCAAGACCTTCTGTTCTCTACAATGTCAGTTTATAACTTCTAGGCAAGCACTCAGATACCCTCAGTCTCCAACCATCTTATCTAACTAAAGGTCAGGATAGACTGGCTAATGGTATCGCAGTGGGTTGGAAGCAGCTTATCCTCAGATTAAATAAAGTTTAAATTTAAGAAATTATTTCTCACAACTCTAATATTATATCCTCTTCCTGGGCTTAGCCTAGACTGCATTTAAACTAGATTAAATCAGACAATTTACCTCAAAACCAGGTTTCTCTCAGAAGACCTATGACATTGCTTTCTTACCTCACTATGACATCCGTTTTTCTGGTTCTTTCTCCAAACCACATGGTGGATGGCTTAATGCTGATTGTGCGGAGTGGAATCCTATTTTTGGAAGTAATTCCACAGGGTAGTCTGTTCCACTGAAAATATTCCTCTGCCTAAAAAAGATCAAAAACGCAGAAAAACAGTTGTACATTTTCAACAAATCTGTTTATAGGAAGGGTCTCAAAAACAAAGGTAGATTAGTTTTCAGACATGAAAAACAAATGTAGACATGAGGAAACAATCAGATAATTCCAAATTGGGGAACATTCTACAAAACAACTGGCCTGGACCGTTCAGAACCATCAACGTGAGGACAGAGAAGCGAAGGGCTAGGGACGTGACCTACATCAAGAGACCCTTCAGGCCTGACTGGATGCAATGCGTGACCCTTAATTAAGTCCCCCACACCCCTCTGCCTGCCCCACAAGCTATCGAGGACACTCTAGGACAATTGGGGAAATGTGACTATGGACTGTGTACTAGCTAACGTTGCTGTATCAACACTAAACTTCCTGAGTGGAGGAATCATACTGCGGTTACACGGCAGCATGTTCTTATTCTAAGAGATACATGCTGAAGGATTTGGGGTGAAGTACCATGAAGTCTGCCACATACTCTCAAATGGTTTTGTGGTGGGGAGGGTTGGTTACACGTACACAGAGAAAGAGAGCGTGAGAGAGAATGTGGCAGTGTTAACAAACTGGCCAATCCGGGGAATATGGCATTCTTTATACTAACTAGTCTTAAAACTTCGCTGTTTTAAATTTTTTTTTTAAATAAATTTGGAGGGGAAAAAAATAATAAAAGTGCTTTCCAATGGCTCAAAAATAATAGATGACTTTTCCAAAGACATTATTTTTACTTCTGGGTCCTCCAAAACCATTAGCACTCCTTCCCAGTCTGATTTCTCCAGGGTGCCTTTGGTGCTGTTTCTCATGAGGCTTGGGAAGAGGATGAAGATGGGACTCCGCAAGCTCCGGAACTCCCAGTATTTTTAAAGGCTGTGTGATCTAGAAAATATTTTAAGCTGCTACAAGCAGTGTCTCAGGAAAGTAGCTATGACAGCAGTAGCAATTACAAATTAAGCTACTTTGTGGGATGTGAGAAGATTCAGAGCAAAAAGAAATTTGCCAATTAAAAGATTTGTAATACAAGGGACCCAAGACGATAAGTCTAATAGAAAAAAGTGCAAAATTATTTATATTTAATGTAATATTTACATTTTTATCCATGCGAGAATCCACTGCATGTGTATAAGTGTATGTATATGAATATATATGTATTTATGTAAGTACACACACATTAAAAAAATGAAACAAATTCATGAATGCAAGATAGAATATACAGCTTACCAACCATCAGAAGTAATTTCTTACCTTGCAGCTCTCTTACAGTGGCCTACAGAAAAACAGTCCATGCTGCGGATAAGAATTCTTTTTTTCTTTAAAATTATGCTTTATCATAAGGGCCAACCAACTTTAGGCTTTTGGCTGATGGAGCCAATAATAGTACCACAATGGTGATCTAAAGGTAAATGCAGTATTTACTAAAAAAAATCGGTCAGCATTTGAATGCTTAAGATATTTTAAAATTTAGAGGAAAATTAGGTTCACTCATACCATTACATTTGAAGATCATTTAATTTGTCATGACAGTTTAAATTGAAAAACTGAAATTTAGTTTTTTAATTGAAAAAAATATAAAGGCAAATTCAAAACGGAAGTCTTATACCTGACATTTGATAACAGAAGGGGGTCTCATGGTGGCATTAGAAAGCTATCACGAGTGAGTTACAGAGACACTGGAAACATACATTTGAAATAGGACCATCGATACATGTAACTATTTCAAAGTGTAAAGTTTTTTAGATATTTATTTCAAATGAGTAGAAGACAAATAGTTTATAAGCATGGTCATGTCATATGTCTTGAAAATAAATAGCAGTGGATCAGGAGTGTTTCCTTAAATTATAAGCTATAACATATTACTACTTTCATGACAAACAAATTTGCATTCTCAAATCTGTATGAATAGATTTCATCGGAAAACTATAAGGATCTGTGTCTGTTTACTAATTATGAAGTATATGGTAATGGACTACAGTAATGTATAGCTGCATGGAACTTGAGCTAACGATTTAGGAATATAGCCTCAGTTTGTACATTTATAAAGTGTGGAGCCTAAAAAATGGAATTTCTGAGGTTTCTTCTCAACCTAAAAATCTTCTTTATGGGTCAAACGATATGAGACAAGTCATTTGCATATGTACCTTTGGATGCCGGCAGGCGTGGATCTGGGTGCTGCGGTCCGTCGTGAGATGATGAAGGATGTCAGGCATGTTTCTGAACATGTCCAGCTTATCCACGTGAACCTAAGGGAAGTAACATACTTAAGCAAATTATTTGAAATACATTTCCTATAAATACATTGTTAATATTCAGAGCAAAACACCCAGTTAGTAAACTGACCCCTCTTCTTCCTTGAAACCTAGTTTTTGCCTATTTCAGTGCATGTTAGTATTCTGCCAGGATGTCAACAGGCACAAGTCCAACTGGGTCACTGGTGGAAATAAAATGTTACAGAGACTTGGCTTACAGATTTCATTTGATCCTGCTAATACTGTCCTTTAGTCCTTCAGAAGGAATTCAATTAATATTTATTGTGAGCCTACTGTACGTCATCACATTTGGTTCTAAATACTGGGTATACAGCAGTGATCAAAGCAGACAAAAACAATCAGGAATCACCTACCCTTAAAGATACACACAGCCGCTTCTCTGTTCCCAAAATGATAATGACCCTGACAGCAAGCAATACCCACCGATACCTTCTAGTTCAAATTTATTTTCAATGCTGGTCACAATGACTAAATTTATTTCATGACCCACGGTTTGGAAAAAAAATACTTCCTCTATGGGGCATTTCACTTGAAGGCTCTTCTAAGCCATATGGGCTCCTGTCAGTTTCCTCCCATGAGGATGTGAGTAAACAAAGATGACATCACCTCAGAGGGGCCACCAACCTCTGCTGCAAACACGGTTTTGATAGGTTGCTTCCATCTGTCACTGTTTTTGGTTATTTGGGGGCAGGGAGGGGAAGGAAAGAAGTTGGGAGAATGGAAGGGTGAGAGAGAAAAGAACAGTTAGTCACAATACCTGGACTCCAAATTCTTCACTCAGGTTGGTGAACAAATACTCGTAGCCATAAGCTGCTTTGCAGTTCAGCCACACGACATGGCACGGACTCCGAGTGATCCAGCTGCGAACCAGCTCTAAGATTCCACTCAAACACTCCTCCTAGACAGGATTTTTAAGACATTTGTGAAGAGCCTTGTTTACTCTTTCATTCCTGACACTCACAGGTACTCGTGCCAACAGGGACAAAGACGATCTGATCTGTCATCCTAAAAACCCTCCTGCTAGAATTATGGCCACGTTCCTCCAGGCAGACTTACCCGACTTGGAATTTGATAAAATCTTGGATCGCAGAAAGTAGTATCTAAATATACACTTTGGATGTCTTTTACTCTGAAAAAAAGAAAAAAACTGCTGTTAGCCATCCAATGGGACATAAACTATGTATAAAATTTAAACTCTCAGTTATTTTACAGGGTGTTCCATTCCATGTGGAATGTTTTTGTTAAATCGACTTTGCTGGGAAATCATTTCCATACAATAAAAATACACAGATTTTCCATAAATGATCCAGTGAATTTTGACAAATTCATGCAACTACTCCCCTGATCCAGTAGAGAACATTCAGATGTCCCATGTCATGGAGAAAACTTTGCTCGACTATTACAAATAGTACAATCAAGTTTGATTTCTAACAAAAACAAAGGCTTGTGTTTGGTGGGAAAAGAGCAATAAAACTTTTTAAACCATGCAGTCTCACACTGAAGAGCTGTATAAGGCCCAGTACCTGCCCCCAGAGTGCAGAAGCTCCATTCTGGCAGCTTCTCCTTTCGCCAATCTGAAGTCTCCTGTGTACAAGACAGTTCCATTATTGCCCTGAAATAAAAACCTGAAAAGGAAATACATCTCGGTGACTTCTACGTCTCATACAAAATCTTAATAAAGCAAATGCCTGCCAAATCCATAGCAAATGCTTCCTGCTGGACATCTCTCTTATGATAACAGTGTTAATGGAATTCCTATAGCTCTAAAACCACACCAGGCACTTAACTATTGCCTCTTTCCTGGGGTAGAAAGAAATAACAGAATGGAGATACCACTGAGTTTGTAATAGAAGCTCCCCGTGATATGTTAGCACTCTCGGTTATATATTGAGATCATTCCTATTCATGGAGAGGAAAATCCATGTGACAAGAGAATGCAAAGTCAGTGGAGAAATAGTAATTGAAGACTTCCATCGTTAGAGAGCCACGCTTCGAATCTGATCTTCACCTCCATCCCCCAAGTTCAATTTGGAAACAAAGATTAAAGAAATGGCCAGAAGAATAATCAAATCTCCCTATCCATATTAATTTTTAGACCCTAAAAATTTATTTCTACAAATATAATACATATCTACATTATAATAAAATGGCAAAATAGATGAGCCCCCTTACATAACTGATCCTGGGCAGTGACCAGCTGGTAAGAGAGTCACAACAATCTCTTCCTTCTATAAAGAAAATAAAGAAGAAAAAAAAAAGTAACAGAAGTTATCATTAGGACTTAGCTAAATAAAACTCTCCTTGATAGAACGCATTCAAGTACCTCTCAACAATGTGCCTTTTCTCCCCCAATTTCCTCACTCTCCAAACCCTGGAAACAACTAGAATCCTCATCCACTCACTAAATGATTAAACATAGAGTTCCCAAAGGACTGAGCCATTCCACTGCTAGTTATAGAACCAAGAGAAATGAAAACTTATGTCCACACAAAAATTTGTACGTGAATGTTCATGGTAGGATTATTCTTAAGAGCTAAAAAGTGGAAACAGCCCAAATGTCTATTAACTGATGAACGAACAAACAAAATGTGGTCTGATATGCCATGCACAGAATGTGATTTGGCCATGAAAAGGTATGAAGTACTGACTCATGCTATGACATGGATGACCGTTGAAAACATTATGCTTCAGGAAAGGAGCCAGACACAAAAGATGACACGTTGTGTAATTCTGGGGATATGAAATGTCCAGAATAGGCAAATCCATAGAGACAGAGAGTAGAATACAGTAGTGGTGGCTGGGGCTGGGGGAGGAGGGAATAGAGAGTGAGTGCAGGGTTTCTTTTTTGGAGTGAGGAAAATATTCTATTTTTTTTTTTTTTTTTTTTTGGAAACAGAGTCTTGCTCTATTGCCCAGGCTAGCATGCCATGGCGTCAGCCTAGCTCACAGCAATCTCAAACTCCTGGGCTCAAGCGATCCTTCTCCCTCAGCCTCCTGAGTAGCTGGGACTACAGGCACGCGCCACCACGCCTGGCTAATTTTTTCTATATATTTTTAGTTGTCCAGCCAATTTCTTTCTATTTTTAGTAGAGACGGGGTCTTGTTCTCTTGCTCAGGCTGGTCTCAAACTCCTGAGCTCAAACGATCCTCCCGCCTCGGCCTCCCGGAGTGCTGGGATTACAGGCGTGAGCCACTGCACCTGGCCGAAAATATTCTAAAATACATAATTCTGTGACTTGGACTTATAGTTTAATGAAGCTGTTTTAAAAAAAAAACAAGCCTGGATGTAGCCTGGTCCCCATACGCACCGTAGATTATACTGTCCCTCGAGGGCAGGGCCAGCAGGGCACCAGTGCCTCTCTGGCCAGCAGCAAGTGGGAAGGGCTCTGCACACACCAGCTTGCTGCTCGGTGATGTAACTCCTCACACCACTCTAACTTTATTCACTGTGAAGGCCCCTCCCACCAGCTGGTGCTGGATAAACGGGTGCACAAAGGCCAGGGCCCACAAGAAGAGGAATGAAGGCTCAGAATGGGGCAGCAAGACTGCCCCACAGCCTGCCCACTGTTGGCCATCCGGCCTGGGGAAAGCCTCTCACCATGTATCCCTGTACGTGACAAGGCCTCAAATCAATTACAATATTCCCTGGAAAAGCAGTTGTCTGCATCCAGGATGGCATCTAGAAAAAAATCTAGAGCATCTTTTGCCCCCTCCCCCTCTGTTTTAACCCACCCTAAACTGGCCCCGCAGTCTTCCCTTGGGATGCTAATTTGCAGAGAGGAATACTTCGATTTCAACTGTCTGATCTTTTCAAAGAAGAAATACCTGAAAAAATCAGTTTCTGTTCTGATCACATTCATGCAACACAAGACACCCTCAAAGTTAAACATATCAAAGCAATGTGTTACAGTCAGGCTACAGAATGAGTATTAACTGGATCAGATAGGAAAATTTTTAGCCCTGCATATAATTTCAGGGGGGAAAACAAAAAAGCAGGTCCATAGTTCTACCTCCTATTAAAATAACACATTCACAAAATTACTACTTCTAAATTTAAGGATGAAAAATAAATTTTACCCACTTGGGCAGTGACTTTTTGAATAAAGATTCAGAAAAAATGACAATATACATACATTTTCTGCAAAAATATTAACCACCGTTTTATATCCTGAACATTATAATAAGTGTAATAAATATGACAACAATACCATGTAGCAATATCAACTAGAGTTCCCATCATTACCATGTAATACTAAAACAGAACAATTTTAACAACCAAAAAAATCAGCCACGTCCGATCCTTTCAAAGTAGGAAATAAATAAATCACTATTATGGACTGAATGTTTGTGTCCCCCCAAAATTCGTAAGTTGACATCTTAATCCTTAAGGTGATGATGTTAGGAGGGGAGACCTTTGGGAGGTGATTAATTCTTGAGGGTGGAGCCCTCATGAATGGGATTAGTGCCCTTATAAAACAGGCCCAAGGGAGCAAGTTTGTCCTTTCCATCATGTGAGGACACAGAAAAAAAGAACCAGGAAGCAGCCCCTCACTAGAAACCAATCTGCCAGAGCCTTGATCTTGAACTTTCAGCCTCCAGAACTGACAGCTAAATGTCTGTTGTTTAAGACACCCCGTCTGTAGTATTTTTGTGATAGTAGTCCACATGGACTAAGACAATCACAAATGTTTTGGGTTTTTTCTCCCCTAAAAACCTATTCAATGACTAAATTTTTATTTGTGGTTAAATGAACATTCAAAATCAAGAAAGATAAACAATCACTTTAGCACTAAATGTTTTTAAAATCACACGATATTTAATATTTAGTTACCTCGCCCGATGCCTCATCAACTAAAGGTATCTGGGTAGGAGTTTCGATTTCAATTGATACCTGTAAAAATAAAATAAGATCATCATGTATATGTCAGTTTTTCACAGCTTTACATGCCTTCGCCGTCTCAAACACAGAAACGAAATGAAGCTACAGACTCTCTCTGTATAACAATTTCTGATTTCACTATAATAAATATTTTAACAGTATGGAAAAACAGTAAAACGAAAACGCCTTTCCTGAAACAGATTTTGCAAAATGTATTAAATGCCTTATAAATGTATATGATCCTTTGACACAATTCTCTTTCCATGAATTCAATGCTCCTCCATCTCCCTATCCCTACCGCTCCCACTCCCTTCTCTCTCTGAATTTGAGTCTTTGTAAAAACAGTGTGATCACGTGTACTATGTGTTTAGGTTTTGTGCTGTAGAACACAGGCTGGATCAGCCCACGATATGTACACCTCATTCTCCAACTGCTGCGGTGAATGTGCCCTTTTCACTAGAGGCATTCAGGAAGTATCTGAGGAATGTAGTTGTCCATCTTTTTAGTTCACTAATATCATAAAACTTGCAATAAACTAAGGTTCGGGTGTTAAAATATCCTTGCATTCTAGGAATAAAACATCTTATTCATGATGAACTATTTATTACTGTTAGGTTCGGTTAGTTACTATCTTAATTAGGATTTTCACATATTTTCATGTATGAAATGGCTCTTTTTCCCTGTATATTATCATTATCTATTTTGCTAGCAAGGTTTAGCCACTTATCTTTTTATTATTGCCTGCAACAACTCATCTAATGTAGGATTATTTGTTCTTTCGACATTTGGTAAAATGTACCCAAAACCATCTGGGCCTCAGACTTTTTATGATGAAGCTATGTTTGATAATTGTTTGAATTTCTTTGATGGTCTTACTACATTTGGGGCTTTTAATTGTTTAGTTTATCTTTCTCCCTTTTTCCCCCCAATTTCAACCTGCATTGATCCTTTCGTTTTATCTATGTCTCTCGTAGACTACTACTAGCAGATCTTTCTTTCTTTCTTATTTATTTTGAGACAGGGTCTTGCTCTGTTGCCTGGGCTAGAGTGCACTGGCCTCATCATAGCTCACTACAACCTTGAACTCCTGGGCTCAAGCGATCCTCCTGCCTCAGCCTCCTGAGTAGCTGGGACTACAGGCATGTGGTACTATACCCAGCTCATTTTTTAAATTTATTATAGAGGTGGCGGTCTATGTTGCTCAGGCTGGTCTCAAACTCCTGGCCTCAAGTGATCCTCCCACTTCGGCCTCCCAAAGTGCTAGGATTATAGGCATGAGCCACCGCACCCAACCTGGGTCTTTCTTATTTTTTTAATGTAAACTGAGAATTTGTCTTTTGATCACGAGTTGAATTAAATTCATTCATATTTATTGTAATTAGTTATAATAAGACTTTTTCAGCCTTCATTGTATTTTCTATATAACACTCCTTTGTTTTTCTCACCTTTATCACCTTATATTGGATAGATCCATTTTATTCCACCAGATTAAAAGTTATCCATTCTAGTTACATTCTTGTATTCTCTTGGTTGCTACCCTTTTCTTATGATAGCCTATAAATTATGTTTATTTTTCCTACTCTGTCCCATGATCTAAATAAAAGGATCTAGCAATTATGTTAATGATCATTTTATACTCTAAAATATTAAAATGCATCTTAGCTAGAGAGTCAACGAGATTAAACAAAACTAAAGACCTAGATCAAACTCTTGAGGAACAAAAAACCGAACTGACAACAACAAAATGCTGACCTCTTCTAAATTGCTGAATTACAAAGACTAAATATCAACATTCTAATTAATGTGGGTAACTACAGCATGTGAGGAATTGGGTTTTGAATAATTCCAATGCTTTCTGCAATCTACCTCTAAAAATATTTCCCACTTAAAAAAATTAATGTTATTCAAAAAATAAAACTTACAATTCGTTTCTCCCAAAATCTGTATTTCGGGCTAGTTAACAATAACTCCTTAGTAACAGGTGAGCAGTATAAACAAACCTTCAAGCTGAAAGGAAAAGACAAAAAAGGTGATTTCAATACAATCCAAAATAAGCCATCTTGGTGACTAGGAAATATATTTCATCATGTATCAGTTTTCTCTAATAATTCAGAAACTTTGCTGGCACCGAAAGTGTTAGTGTAGTTCCCAACATACCTATGGCCCACTATTTCGGTCCCTCAAGAGCATAAGGGAGGGGGACATACTATGTCCTCTGACCTCCTCAAAAAGTTGTTCCTCTTAGCCGGGCATGGTGGCACATGCCTGTAGTAGTCCCAGCTACTGGGGAGGCTGAGGCAGGAGGATCACTTGCGCCCAGGAATTGGAGGTTGCCGTGAGCTAGGCTGATGCCACAGCACTCTAGCCAGAGCAATAGAGTGAGACTCTTGTCTCAAAAAAAAAAAAGAAAAAAGTTGTCCCTCACCATTGTTACGGTGAAAAATACCCACTTGTACCTGATCTGGCATGTCTGTCTAGAAAGATGCCACCAAACATTAACCTACCTTTGGAGAATGACAAAGGGGGGCTGGGAGCAGAGATTTCTGCTTTTTACTTCACATAACAATTCTATTCTTTGTTTAAATGAACAGAATTTCATAATAAACTTTAAAAATTTGACAGTATAGTTTAGAGGTTAGGAATACAGTCAAGTGGCAGAGTATATTTTCCAAAGATGGCCACGCTACTAAATACCCCATCCACACACTCTCTTCTTACAAAATGGGTATCAAAATTCCTCCACTGACTGGAGGGGTCTATGCTCCCTGCCCTTGAATCTGGGAAGTCCTTTCTAACTGCCTTAACCACAGAATGTGGTGGAAGTAATTGTATGCCTTTCAAGGTCGGATCTCCAGGCAATATAACTTCCTCCTGCCTCGCTCAGGACATCAACTTTTTAACTCCGAATCTTCATTTAGCAAGTCTGGCTATCCTGAAAACACCATGCCAAAGAGACTTTGCAGCGATAGAGAGAGATGCCCAAGAAACCCCAACTATCTTATCCCTCAGCTATCTTCCTAGCCCAGGTATCGGACACTGAGTGAGTCTCGAGATCACTTCAGCCCAGTCAGGCAGAAACCAGCCACCCCCATTCTACCCCGTCAGGATTCCTGACCCACAGAAACTAAGAGATGACACCTGATTAGTGTTGGTTTAATCACTCGGTTTTGGGAGATTTGTTACGCAGC